>CAOGCB010012686.1:0-11445 GCA_948266635.1 Cnidoscolus chayamansa
TTTATTTAAAAACCAAAAAATTTTTTTTAAACCCCCCCCCCCCCCCCCCCCCCCCTCCCCCTCCCCATCCCCACTCTAGATATTTCACTTTTTTCACCCTTTTCAGCTATCAGCATCTTGGAGTTTTGAGTTGTGTGCAATTAGCATTCTTGCTCTTGCATACTATTTTCAACATTTGACTATTGATGCCCATGTCTCACAAATAAGAGAGAGCTGTATGAGAATCCCCTCATACCATTCTTAAAAGGGAGATTCTTTGAATCAAATACAACTGTAAGGTCTGAAATAGATATCTAAGGAAATCATGCAGAAGCTTTACAGAATTATGAAGTTGTGCTGCTAGAAATTGATTCTTGTTATCAAGTTATATGCTATTTGATTTTCTCTATCCTTGGTGTAATTATAGTTCCTTGGTCATAAGCAAGTTCCAATTGGTCCACTTCCACCTATATATGGTCTTCAATATTACTTTTTATTTTGTTATATGTTATTTTGTGCATCCAGATTGATTTTCTTTCAAGAGCTGGGGTCAAAGTGTCCCACTGCCCAGCTTCTGCAATGCGAATGCTTGGATTTGCACCTATTAAGGAGATGCTTAATTCTGGAATTTGTGTCTCCTTGGGAACGGATGGAGCACCATCAAATAATAGAATGAGCATGGGTTCGTTTAACTTCTAACATTCTGGTTTCTGTTTTCACTTCTCATTTGTGTTCAGTAATTTTCATATTACGGGTGTAGTTTATTTGCCAGTTTGCTACTTCTTGTTTCCCCTTTGTTGACCCTACACAATATCAATGACATGAAATTTATGTAGGATTCACCTCTTTGCAGTTGATGAGATGTATCTGGCTTCTTTGATTAACAAAGGAAGGGAAGTTTTCACAAATGGAATGACTGATCCGACAGCTCTCCCATCTGAAACAGTTCTTAAAATGGCAACCATAAATGGTGCAAAAACAGTACTCTGGGATGATGAAATTGGATCGATTGAGACTGGGAAAAAGGTTGGACGGTTATTAAGTGGAATTTGTTTGCTCTTCTCCATACTCCCTATTCCTCTATTTCCCAAATCTCTTGCACATGCATATGACTCATAATTAACCCCCATATACTGTATTCCATTTTCTTCATTCTTTTTTAGAAAATCGAAGATTATTATGTGTTATTTTCTCAATTTTGGCAGGCTGACTTGGTTGTTGTCGATGTTAATTTATGGTCAATGGTCCCTGTTCATGATTGGTATGGAACCATCCTTCAAAAATTTATAGGCAATTTAAGAGTGCATTCATTAAGTTCTTGAAACCATTGTGCAGCATTTCAAGCCTTGTCTACTGCATGCGGACTGAGAATATTGTCTCGGTAATGTGTAATGGCAAGTGGATTATGAAGGACAAAAAGATTTTGAATGTGGATGAGGTACTTTTCTTTTCCCGTTTGATGTCATTAAATGGTTAATCTAGATGATTACAGATGATCCAATGCTTCATTCCCTCAATTCATGTCAGAGTTATCCGAGGAGTCTTTTGAATGCAACCCTCCATGATAGTTCAGTGTTGTACTTTGTACATACTGAGAAATCGATCAATAGGTTCTATAAAATTGAGAACTTTCACATGCACAGTTTCTTAAAAATGATAATGCTAATAACCCAGCCCTTAAAATATTTGCTGCAATTTACCAAAGCATATACAAACTCGTCCTCACTAAGAGTTTTATGCCTGTACTTTGTATCTGTTAATTTTTGACAGGGAGAAATAATTTCAATGGCAAAGGAGGCTTCTGGTGAACTCTTGAAGAGAGCTGGTATCAGCATCCCAAATAGAATGAATGTCCTTTAATCCTTCATTTGAAGATCCTCTGTAATCTCTCTTCTTCCCTCCATGAAGACAACCTTGTAAAAGCTAATCCCATACTTCCCAATAATAAACAAAAATACCTTTCCATGAGAAAATTTTCAGCTTGGTTATTTTTCCGTCCTCTGTACTAGCAGAAACAATTCATATTCCATTTGGGACAATGGGCTTTTGAGCAGACATAGGCTACTGAAGTTTGTATTTTTTAAAAAAAGTTTCTCTTTTTTTTCTCATAAGTTGGATTCATTTGTATTAGAAAATTCTAAATTTAGCAAGAGATATTGAAGTGTTTTATATAACAAATTGTGAAATGAGCCGTAGGATAATATGACCCATGACTCAACGAACCGCGCGCCAATGGAAGTTTCGAAAGGTTTCTAGAATCCATACAAACCTAAATCTCTCTCCCTGAATCTTCTGGAACTTCCCAGTTCTCTCTGTATCTCCCCATTTATATTTCAGAATTCACCCGACTCTCCTCACATCACCAATAATCAAACAAACAGGAATCAGATTTTTTTCTTCAATTATGGATAATCCTTTCTTCAGAAGCCAATTAAGCTACCCCTCTTCCCCTCTCTATCGTTACCCCCCCGATCGACAAGTACCTGTGATCCGACAAGCCACCCCCGTTCAGAAGGTGGTGGAGATTCCCGTCCGTTATGTCCATTCCGCTCCTAGCAGTTTGGATTCTGTTGTTAAGATCCAGAAGGTGTTTAGGGGGTTTTTGGTCAGGAAATGCTTAAAGAAGATTGCTGCCATTAATAGGGAGGTTGATGAAATAGAGAAGAGGATTTCGATGAATGAAACTGTGGAGCTGATTCGGAGGGATTCGAAAGAGCGGTTGAAGATCAGTGAGATGCTTATGAATTTGTTGTTTAGGTTGGATTCTGTGCCGGGTGTAGATTCTGGAGTTAGAGATTGCAGGAGGGCTGTGATCAAAAGGGCGATTAGGTTGCAGGAGATGGTTGATTCTATTGTTGCTGGTGATCAGGCATTAGAATCTGATGATTTGCCCCAGAATAGCGAAGATGATCATGCCCCAGACACCCAAGATAGCTCCTCTGATGCTGAAGGTATTATAGCTAGTTCTGCTGCTAATTCCAATTCTTTGGCTGAATTGCAAAACCATGTTGAACCTGTACCAAATTGTGACACCGTTCCTATAGTTAATTCTGGTGAATCGGAAAAAATGATTGAGAAATTGCAAAACCCAGAACAACTGGACTCTAAACCGGTCACCGAAAGGCTGGGGGATGTGGAATTGGGTGAGGTTGAGGTTGGAGAAGATGGAAATGCGGAAAATGATGTATCAGCAGCGGAGAGTGAATATGCAGAAAGCGTGGAGCTAAGTAGAGAAGAAAGCCAAGTGGATTCATCTGGCAACCCAGAAGATGAATACTTGGAAAGCCATGAAAATACTGTACATGTGAAAGAGGAGGAATCAAGTGGGGAGAAAAAGGAGGTGAGCAGAGAGAGCAAAGAACTTCTGGAGAGAATGATGGAAGAGAATGAGAAAATGATGAGGTTGATGTCAGATTTATTTGAGAGAAATGAGATGCAAATGAGGCTGTTGAGATCGTTGTCACAGAGAGTTGAGCAGCTGGAAAGGGCATTAACGTGTGAGAGATCAAAGAGGAAGAAGAAGAGGAATGGGGGTGGGTTAGTGGATTGTTTAGAATCAAGATAATGAAACATGTAATAAAGTAAAAAAGAAAAAAAAAAAAATAATGTATGGGTTTGAGATTTGTTTGTGTGAGTTGATGTGAATTTGGATACTTCCTTGATAAGAGATGTTTGAACTGTACATCTGTGCTGTTTTGTTCTTTGGCAACAAAGCCACCCGAAGAGAAGGATTATTAAATAATTTTTTTTATTCATATTAGATTTTGTGAGTTTATACACAATTTTTTCACTTATTTTTTTTAAATACTATTAAATATTTATATTATATAATTATTTTAATTTATATAAATTTACTAAAAATAAAATATACAAATACATAAAATTTTAAATAAAATCTCACTATTTTATTATCATTCTAATTTACAGTCCTATTTTTTTATTTATTAAAATTTTATTTTATTTTTATGTAAGATACCCTTTTTCTAAAAATATTATACTAAAATTAAAACTAAACAGTAACCCTTTTATAATTCATTTATTCTTTAAAAATTTACAATTATACTTTAGAAAGTGTAATTAATTTTATATTACCTTTCTCAAATAAAAGTCTATAATTTTATTTTTTTAAAAATAAAAAATAACAAGAGAATATATAATTTTTTCACTTGCGATTAAGTCGATTTGGCACTTCTGAGTCTCACCAAATCACCCAAGCAAAGCCAAAAAAGCCCAGTGTCCTCCTCACCCTTCTCTCTGCTCTCTCTCTCTCTCTCGCTTCGCTTCTGCCTTGCAAACGTAATTTTCCCATCACTCCTTGAAAACCCTAAAACTCCCTAAACTCACTTCCTCCTCCTCTCAATTCTCTCCCTCCTTCTTTCCTTTCTTCTACTTTCTCTCTCTTCTCCAATCCCCGTACTTTCACTTCTCCCCCTTCTCATTCCCTCTTTACTCTCTCTTTTTATCCCTTTTTCGATTCCTCCATTTCTCCACCGTCCGATGGCCGAAGGAAAGCTCGATCTGCCTGACGATCTTCTCTCCTCTAAACCCTCCGATCACTCCTTCACCATCCCTACAGGTAACTCTCTCTCTCTCTCTCTCTCTCTCTCTCTCTCTCTCTTACTTATTCCAATTTCTCCTTTTATTTTCTTTCGTTTTAAGTGATTCCGACTTAATGTTATGTTTCTTGTTTTATTGATCTGAACTCTGCTCTGTCAAGCTATTCCTACTTCTTTAATTACTTTGTTCCGTTTTTATAAAGATCAAAATATTTTTATTCTTTAATTTTTTTAATGAAATTATCTGTTACTTAGGGTTTTTTTTTTTAATTATTATTGATCGATTTAGTTTTTATATGTATACGATTTGTAGTCTGTTTATAGTCGTTTTAAAGGCAATTAGTTTCTATGTCCAGTTAATTTTTTTTTATCTTTATGATTTTTTTATATAACCAATCCAATTAGTGAGAGGTTAGCATCAGGTCTTCTTAGTATTTTACTATTGTTGTTGTTTGTGACCGAAATGTGAAATCGATATCTATTTTTACCACATATTCTGTTCTGGACACCCAGTTGAATTTCAAGTTATACTTCTGGATGATGAACCTGATCAATAAGCTTATCATCTTCCTAATTTGTGGGGCTGTCGTTGCTAATAATCATTCTTCAAACATATTATGATTCTCCTGTTGTTTCTATTTGTCTTTGTATCATCCCAGTGGAAGCTTTGGGAAGTGAGGAAAAAGTTTCTTTGGGGTTACATGATGAGACCAAAGGTAGCTCAGTTTCTTTTCATTCTTTTCTGCAATTGAATTTCTTATTGGATAAGAAAATTTGGTGCTATTTGTTTTGCATTTTTTATCCTTCCATGTGCATAATCATGTTGATTTACCATTTATCACAGATCAATTGGCTTCAGAAAACAGCATACCTTTGTCTCCTCAGTGGCTTTATAGCAAACCAAGTGAGACCACCAAGATGGTATATCCTAATTCAACCCAAAACATTAGTTTATTTTATTATTGTTTGTAATTTTTATAATAAATACAAGTTTTCTTGTCCTATTACATGTTTTTATCTGTGAACTTATGAATTTGCAACATTTAATGTGTGAAAAGAGATATTTCATGTGACATTCTGAACTTTGTATATTTACCAAAAGTATATTATCATGCAGTACTCCTTTTCTGTCTTTTGGTTTAAGATTCTCGTTGCTTCTATTTTGAAGTGGAAAGAAGGGGATACTTTTTGTCTTTATCCTCTTGTATTGCTTGTGCATTTGCCTTTTCCTTGGGCTTCTTTAGTCTCTTGAGGTTTGAGTTACTTTGCATGTAAAACTTTGTGAAGTGTTGTAATATTCTTGCTTATCATCTCAAAAGAATTCTAGAGCTAATTCAGATGCAAATCTCTAAACTCTGTTTGTTATGTAATCTTCCTGCTGAAATGGTTTGAAGGATCAATCCATAACATCCTACTGGGGACTTTATCAGATGTGGCTACGCCTAGCCTTTAGACTGTTCTTTTTGTTTTTTTAATTTATTCTACCTTGGTTTTCCTCTTAGTTTCTTCCTTAAAATGTTATGACTGTATGACAGGACATGCGTGCTCTAACGTCAATGTCTCTTGGGAATTCCAATGATCCAAGCCAGAAGGATGGTTGGCGTTTGGATGCAACTGAGGAAAAAAAAGATTGGAGAAAGACCGCTACTGAAAATGAAACTAGCCGCCGTTGGCGTGAAGAGGAAAGGGAAACTGGTTTACTTGGTTCCCGTAGAGATCGTAGGAAAACAGACCGTCGTGTTGACAGTGTGTCTATCAGAGAAACAATGGAGAACAGAGTTTTCCTATCCCCTGATCGGTGGCATGAGGGTAACAATCGTAACACTGGGCATGAAGCACGCCGAGATAGCAAATGGTCCTCTCGGTGGGGTCCTGAAGACAAAGAGAAGGAATCACGAACTGAGAAGAGGATGGATGTGGATAAAGAGAAGGATGATCCTCACAATGAGAATCAATCATCTATAGTGGGCAACCGCTCAGCGTCTGAGCGTGACTCAGATTCTCGTGATAAGTGGAGACCCCGACATAGAATGGAGGTTCATTCAACAGGTTCCACTCCCTACCGTGCTGCACCTGGATTTGGACTTGAGAGAGGTCGGGGTGAAGGTTCAAATTTAGGGTTTGCTGTTGGACGTGGAAGATCAAATACCATTGGTAGATCTTCATCTGCAGGCATCGCTACTGCTCATGCATGCAAAAGTGGAAGTGTTATTGGAAAACCAAACCCCACAATGGAGACATTTTGTTATCCAAGGGGTAAACTTCTTGATATTTATCGTAAGCAGAAGCTTGATTCGTCTTTTGCGGCAGTTCCTGATGAAATGGAAGAATGTTTACCAATAACACAAGTTGACATTATTGAACCATTGGCCTTTGTTTCTCCTGATGCTGAAGAGGAGGTAAGTGATTGAGTCACTGCAATTAACCTATCTATTTCCATCACATCTGTTTGTTTAGATTAAAGAGCTCTCATTTGAGCTGATTATCTGACCTTTGTTGTACTTGTGATGCTGACAGGTTACACTTACTGACATATGGAAGGGGACAATAACATGTAGTGGGGTAGCATATAATTCTTTTAGAAAGGGGAGGTCAACTGAAAATGTTTCAGGTATTTTAGTTCTAATGACTCCAATCACTTTAACATTTTTCCATGTTCTACTTTCTTATTGTTATTTTTTAATCTGAAATTTTCTGTATGTTTATTGTTTATGTGTAGGTGCTGGAGACTATGAATCCAACTTGGGAAAACTGGGCATGCTCCCCTCAGTTGTCTCTGAAGATACTGTTGATACCTTTCAAGATGTTGCAAACAGCGGTGCATATCAAATTGTTGGTGGCCCTTCTTTTTGGGATCGTGCTTCACATTTAAATTTGTTAAATGGTGAGTGTTATATTGATTTTTCCATTATATATATTATGATAAATTGACTATATATTTTAACAAGAAATAGATTACTTAATCACCACCTTTTTTTTTATATTTGAACAAAATTTAACTGCACATTGTTCTAGAAAACGAGGTTGATCATCAAGGAAATAAGGTTACTGCTGATGGAGTCACTGCCACAGTTTTGGAATATGATGTTGCTGGGACCACAAAAGAGATCATCAATTCTTCCCATGCTGCTTCTCAGATTGACATTAGTGATAATGGACAGAGAGCCAACTCTGCTCTGACTAGAAATTTTCGTTCTGATGAAGTTGACTCCCCCTCTCTGTTTGATGTTAAATCTAAGCTTCCTGATGATTCAAACTCACTTTTTGTTCTCCCCTCTCCTGATCAACGCCAGATTAGGGATGCGTTGCACTTGGCTAATAAAAGTGAGGCAAAAGAGCTGGAGAGTAGTACACCGCTTGAGGACTGTTACTTCTATTACATTGATCCTCATGGGAGTACTCAAGGACCATTTCTTGGAGCTGACATCATCTTGTGGTTTGAAGAGGGCTATTTTGGAACAGATTTGCCAGTTCGCTTGGCAGATGCTCCTGAAGGTACATCTTTCCAAAGTTTGGGAGAGGTGATGCCACACCTAAAACTGAGGGGAGCAACTCCCAGTTATGAGCAGGAACAGTCTGGTGCTTTAGGAGGAAAGTTAGAACCTGGTTTAATTCTTGCTGCACCAGAAAATATTAATGTAATAAATGAACTGTGCCAGCCATTATCCAATTCAAATAGCCTCTCTGCTCAGCATGTTCAGTCAAGAATGTCAGAGCCTGAAAATCCACTTCAGTTGCTACCTTCTGAGGGCCAAAGCTTTCATGATTTTGTTGCACATGATGAAGGTATTTTCCTTGCTTAATATTTTTCAAATTGTTAAGCAAAAAACTGTACTTATAATTTTACCTGTGAGATTTGCTGCCTATATACAATTCTCATGATGCTCTTTGATTTTCCAGAAATTGTTTTTCCAGGAAGACCTGGCAGTAGTGGCTATCCTACCATGCAACCATCTGGGAATGTTCACGATCCTTTAGCAAAATCTAATGGTCATCCATCTCTTCATGAATTGACAAAACCTGGTTTACCATATCAGAGTGATAATAAGTTGCACCCTTTTGGCTTGTACTGGTCTGAGCTTGAAGGTTCTCAAACCAGACAAGTTGAATCATCTGATATGCCTTCCAGTGTGGGAAGGTCTGCTCCACTTGGTGCTATGACCAATCCAGCTGCTGTTGCAGAGAAATGGTCTGATGCTTATAGACAAGATATTCTTTCTGTCCCTAACGCATTTCAGGATGCCAATGCTGCTCGACAGTTGTCACATGTTGAACAGGACACTAATCATTTTGACCTAGCAGAGCAGCTGATGTCTCGACAATTTCAGCAGCAGCAGCAACGAAATATGCTATCTCATTCATACTTGAATGAATCACTTTTAGAACATGTGCCAGGTCAGAATCGTATGCATCAACAGCAGTTGGCCAACCATCCTATGCCTGACCTTGAACATCTTTTGGCACTTCAGCTGCAGCAACAGCGGCAGCTTCAGCTTCAACAGCAACAACAACAACAGTTCCATCAACAGCAAAAGCTTTTGCAGGAACGACAACAATCACAAGCTCAGCAGATGCTTCTTGAACAGTTGCTGCATGGCCAGATGGCTGATCCTGCCCTATTACAATCACGTCTTGATCCTATTAGAGCGAACAATGTTCTTGATCAAGTTTTATTGGAGCAACAACTTATACATGAGCTGCAACAGCAGTCTCATCATCCTCAAAGGCACTTCATTCCATCTGTAGAACAGCTTACTCAAGCAAAATTTGGTCAGAATCCACAGCAAGATCAACAAAGGGATTTATTTGAGCTATTATCTCGTGCACGGCAGGGGCAAATGCAATCTTTAGAGCATCAGATTCTTCAAGAACAGCTGCAGGCGAGACAGTTGCCTATGGGATTGAGACAGCGGATGAATATGGAAGAGGAGAGGCATATCGATTCTATGTGGCCACAGGTTAATGAAAATGATCAGATGTTCAGGAGTCTCAGTGGTAATCATAGAGCTCACTCTTCAGGAATTAGCCAATTAGATTTTTATCAGCGGCAGCAGAGGCTGCAGCATGAGGACCAGTTGAGCCACCTGGAGCATAATCTTTCATTTCAAGACCGACTGCGGCAAGGGCTTTATGAACCTGGCTCAATGCCTTTTGAGAGGTCTCTGTCTTTCCCTGCTGGTGTTTCAGGGATGAATATGGATGTCGTAAATGCTTTAGTTCATGCTCATGGTTTAGATATGCAGGAGTTGAGCACACAAATGCAATCTGCTGGTCAAGTGGGAACGTTGTCTTCTGGTGGCCACCCACATAATTCTCATCACCCTGACCTTGTGGTTCCTAACCAATTCCATGTTTCGCATCTTGATGCAATTGATGGCTGTTGGCCTGAAGGCAATGGGCCACTAACAAATGACTGGATGGATTCCCGAATTCAGCAACTGCACATAAACTCTGAAAGGCAGAAAAGGGAATCTGACAATAAAGTGACTGTTAAAGATTCCAGTTTGTGGCTGTCAGATGAATTGAATGATGACAAATCAAGGCGATTGTTAATGGAATTGCTCCATCAAAAATCGGGTCGTCAACCTCCTGATTCACTTCAGATGAGTGATGGAATGTCTTTCGAGAAGAGGTCATCTTCAGGCCTTTACTCTGGATCCAGTTCTTCAGATAACCCTTTTGCTGTTGTCTCAGACCGAGAAGCCAGTCTAAACAATTCATTTGCAGTAGGTTCTTATGGTTCTAATGCTTGTGAACTGGCTGAAGTTTCTTCGGTTGGTGACCAAGCCAGCATTAGTGAGCCTTCTCAGGCAGTTCTTGCAGATTCTAACTTCTATGATAAGTCTATAAATAGAGATTACCTAGAAGTGGAAGGGAGGAAGTATGGGTCCAAAATGCAGGGTGTGGCAAAGAGTTCAGTTACTGATATTCACAATGGTGTAGCTGATCATTCACGGTTGGCTGCTATGGATCATGGAGAGGGTCCAATTCATGCTCTCAGCAGGCATTCTCTTGGTGTTTCTGGTAAGTTCCTCCTTATGTTCTTTTTCTTTTTATGTATGCAAGTTTTCTAAATTTGTACATATATTTTTCTTGTGGGAATGCAGGATTTTATGATGACAAGATTGGACAACAAAGTTCATTTGGTGAAGATGTCAACTTAAATCAGTGAGTTTTTTTTACTATTTATTTATTGCTATTTATTGAAGAAAACATGGATTGGTTGGTGTAGAAGATGATATATTCTTAGCGTGTGAACATGTTAGTAGTTTCATTTGTTTTCTGAGTGTAATAGATTGTCATTGAAAAAACCACTGGCATGCACAAGGTCACAAGATGTGCACCATTAGGAATTTTCTTTTCAAATCTGGTTTTCCTCCTTCCCTTGGTCTTAATAAGAAGGAATCCAGGATTGCATGATTCCAAACATCTAGTCATTTCAACTTCCAGTTTGCTACAATGACTGTTATGTTTCAAGGAAAAAGAAGGTTAAGCAGGGTGTTATTATCTTTCAAGATGAATGAAGAAAGCTCTATTCTTTATGGAAGAGTCACATGGCTAAACTAAACAAATTAATTTTATCATATATCTTAGAAGGATTTTGTTTAATAATAATCACTACCCTTGAAGTGATAGGTCAAAATTCAATTTTTCTCTTATCCTGTTAATTCATGAATTATTCTGTTTGAATTAGTTTTGCTGCATAGCACAAGCCATCCTAAAATATTTTGACTGGGAATTTTTTCACACCTGCTGACTTCTGGTTTTAAAGGCGTCTAGAATCTAGATTATGGAGGTGTCTGGGTTCTTGTTATTATATACCAAATACCCCTCGTATGGCTGCACTGAAATTTCCTTTTGCAATGATTTACTGTTGAAGTGCACTGATGCTTTATGTTTATCAATATGT
>CAOGCB010012696.1:0-50151 GCA_948266635.1 Cnidoscolus chayamansa
AAACACGACCCAACGTTATAATAGTTTAAAGGATTCATCATAAGATTGGCTAAGTTTTTACGCTGGCCGCCTACCTACCGCAACCCTCCTCCTTTACCCGGGCTTGGGACCGGCTACGCTACTCGCATAGGCGGAGTTAATGACAATATATATATTTGAAAGAATTGGGGCTATATTTTATCAATATTACAAAAATAATAAATAATTTTTTATTAAATATAACAAGAAAATTTGATAAATAGTTATATTTATATTTAACAAGATTACAATTTTAATAGTGATTTTGCAAAAAAGTAAAGAGGCAGTGTAAAAATCTTTAAATTGTTGCCATTAATTTATGGGTATAATTTAAATATTTATTATAATAATTTGCAGTTTCTGAATGTTTAATTTAAGATAAAAGTTTTATGCTACTCTTTCTTATCACCTAAATAAAATTAATTAGCAAGCTGGTTTTCATTGTATCACCTTAGAAGGATCTTATGGGTTTGCTGAAGGGCATTCCAATATAAGAGCTTCATGTCCACTAAGATTGAGAGTTGGGAGACAGTGAAATGAAATGGGAAATCTGCATGTTTCGTTTGGTTAAAGTCCCTATCATTCGTTACTAGTATCCTGCTCTTTTAGAGCCTACGCCTTCGGCTTCAGCTTGAAGAGAAGCATAACGAGAAGAAAAGTTTTCCTAGTCTTCCATTCCAATATAAGAGCTTCATGTTCACTAAGATTGAGAGCTGAAATGAAGTGGGAAATTTGCATGTTTTGTTTGGTTAAAGTGAACTGAGATTGAATATGCATCGAGGACAAAGAGTTTGATTTGATTTTGCATTAAATTTGAAAAAATCAAGCATTGATAAACTGTCAATTGGGTGTAAAATCGGGCATTGTCTCCAAGCCTACAGCTTAAGGCATATCTCCTGTGGACTATAGCATTCTGTCTTATTCTTTTTCTCGAGAAACTTCAATTCTAAAATTGATAAAAACTCACTATTTGTTAATAATTGCACGAAGTGGATTCTGTAATAAAGCTAAATTGCAGCAAAAGCTCAAGTTATTATTTTTGCATTACTCTGAAAAGCAAAATTACAACCATCCCTAGGAGGTAATATGAAATTTTGTTCCCAGATCAAACAAGATTTAAGACCCTAATCAAAATAAACAAGTCACAGTAGGTTGAGATCAGCAGAAAATAATCAAACATCTTAGCAGCACAGATTAGATGCTAACATACCCATTGTAATAATATTTTTGTTAGGAATTCGGTGGTCTACACATATACAAACCACAGATTATTTACTGTGTGTCCAAGATGAAACCTTTTCCCCTTCCACAGATATACAACACAGAAACACTTAAGTCACAATACTTGAGAGTAAATTACAAGCACCTGACTCGGCATGTCTAAGCATCACTGTCCTGCAAATCATGGGTCACAATCTTGTATATATTACCATATCCTCAATAACCACTACCTTCCACAAACAAAATTCTGCACACTAACTTAGCCGATAATCATTGTGTATGCACAAGTAGGTTGAGCACACAGCGGGAGTAACTTATCACCTAATATAGACCTCAAAGGGTAATGCAGCAATTCAATCACCAAGCAAAAAACTTGGGTGCCAGAAATTTGCCAAGCCAAAAGATTTCCATTTTTCGGCTGTTAAATACCCATTTTCTCCTCCAAAACGCTCCACTGCCTTTTGAACACAAGTGTCAACACCTTTACATTCATACTCTCTTCTTCTGTCACTCACCTTCTTCTGCCGTGATAAACCCCACTGCCTGAGTGATGCTGATGCCGATGTCGTGAGCCAGCACCTCTACCACTGCTGCTTCCTTCCCACATACTGCCACGGGTGCCCACTCTGTTGCTACCACTAGGCATCCAATTCAACGTCTGCATTCCTAATCCATAATTTTCCTCCTCTTCTCTATCGTTATACTCCAAGACAAGCCTCTTAATATCTTGTTTCTCTTCAAACTCAGCTGCTTCCTTCTGTTTTGTGCTCTGGACAAGTGTGCAATCCCTAGGAATATACATCTGTTTGGTCTGTTGCTTGTTCCCACGCTTCACAAGTACTTTCACCTGAACCTCCTTGCTTCCCCCTGCCTCATCATCCAATGCCTCATCACCACTTTCCCCTCCAACCCCTCTTCCATGATCTCTGGTTGAACCCTCAAACACACTCATAGGTATCACCATATTTAATGTTGGCCGACCCCGCAGCTCTTGCCTGCGCTGCTCCATGCTCTCCTGCACTCAATCCACGTAACAGGTGTGACATCAACTGAAGCAATCCAGCTACTATATAAATACAATTTAATTTTGACTTGTTAACAATTCCAGTAGAAGAAAATTCAAAATATTCTTGCAGCAAATTTCTCAAAATCTCATAAAAAGTAACTTCCAAAATCACAGTTAGCATTAGAATATTAAAAATAAATCACAATATTGCATGGCAAGACACTTGCAATTATGACATAAACACTAAGATCTGAATCTTACCTGCATTACCGCCCTTAGCTCCTGCTCAAAATTTGCAGCTTCCACTGGATCCACCTCAGCCACCTTTTGTCTGACATGGACTTCATCATCCTCGTCAGAAACAGGTTCACCCCCATCATCATCATCATCTCCATCCTCTGTCTCAGATCCATCATCATGATTCTCTTCATCCATCTCGTCATCATGTCCCTCCTGCTCGAGGGTGCCACTGCCTGAATCACTGTCACTGTCACCAATGTCCTCGTGGATTCCACCATTTTCATCATTACCATTCACAAGATTTTCTCCATTGGCAGAGATGGCATTGGAAGGATTCCTACTAGAAGGTTTTTCAGTGTCGGAGTGTTTCTCACTACTGACCTTGTCAGTTGAACCACTTCGTTCATTCTCCTCGAGTTCTATAAGAGCTGCATTAACTTCATCAATGGATGAATATCTAGTCATGCTAGGGCGCAATTCTGCAAATAAGTCCTGCAAATTCCTTAATATGAGCATACCTTACAGGAACAAACATGAAATTTACTAATTCTCAAGAGGACATAATAAATAATCCAATAAATAAATGGATGAAAATTCTCTTCCAGATATCAAGATCACAGTTCCTTACAAGTTAGTAACATCCAATTAAACTTATCAATCCTAATTTTTAAGAATACTACAACAAAGTAAATAATCCAATAAATAAATGGATGAAGAAGTTAATTCTCTTTCCAGATATCAAGATTACAGTTACCTACAAGTTAGTCTAATGAAATTTCAAGATCACAGTTTCTTACAAGTTAGTAACATCCAATTAAAGTAATCAATCCTAATTTTTAAGAATACAACAATACAACAAAGTAAATAATCCAATAAAAAATGGATGAAAAAGTTAATTCTCTTTCCAGATCTCAAGATTACAGTTACCTACAAGTTAGTCTAATGAAATTTCTGCGCATCACAGTGCAGAATGATGTACAAGACATTTCCTCTACCCATTAGCACCCCTTGCTTATAGCTATATCATCTCCACCATTACCCTCTCCTCCCTATACCTAACAACATAATTTGCTAATCTACATAGCAACATTGTGGAGATAAATAATTTACTGCAAATTCTGAAGCCAAAACTCTTATGCTGGAGAATACCTCTTGTTGTTAGGAAAAAAAAAGTAGGTACAAAGGAATCCGAATGACTTACCTGCAAGTCAAATTCAATGTCAAGCGGTAGCGCACCTTTGCAGAGAACATATCTCTGAAAGTGTATTAAAAATCGATCAAGTTTCCTCTTAGAAGAACCTCGGTCAAAGTAGTGTCCACATGTCTCAAGAAGAGTTATAACCATTCTGATGCGGAAACAATCCTCTGGTGGATCCAATAAATCTTGCTAAAAACAAAGTACAACAAAAAAATCAAATTAGATAGAGAACTGAAGCTTATAATAGAATTCATTCAAACATGGTCATGCATATATAGAGAGAATGTGAGAATGATTAGAATCTACAAATGACACCACAGATTGCTTTTAAATTTATTATCCAGCAATTTCCAAATATACTGTTCACATTTGAGAATCACGATATTCCAGACAACAAAAAATAGTTATAGGTCTTGCTTTTTTTCATTTCTGCCAACTCCATACACTCAACTAGTTGCAAGTTACACATACTAATACACACTTAAAATATGCTTTTCACTAAAGCTGATTGGATTGTAGGGCATATGCACCCACGGGACACTTTTCACCTTAATCTTTACACATATCATGATCTCATACATTTTATCAAGACATATTAATATAAATAATGACTTACCTCAGGCGTGTCATTACCAAAAACAAGGATCAAATAGAGTGTCTCAAAAATTACAGATGAATCAACAAGTTCATAGTTGTATAGCTCTCCCAAGAATCGCATGTGCGCAATTCGTCTCTGCTGCATACCATAGTCATTTATTTCTAGCCCAAGCCTAATCTCCTCCAAAACCTGGAAACAAACATAAATTGCTATAATTCCAAAGAGCACTGCAAACATACACATATATTAATGCAAACTAACGCATGTTCTCCACATAGCTTTGGTTAAATATGCAAGCAAAATATGGAGTTCACAATATTTAAAACAATCACACTTCAAAACAAACACTGCGAAGCAAATAGAAAAAAACCTGCAAACCTCTCAATTGATTATTTCAAGGGTAAGGTCGTGTTTTAAAATAATGGCAAGGAATTTAGAGAAACAATCTAGAGTTTATTATAATGCTTGCAGCTTAAGCTAAAGAATGACTTGCAGTATAAATAACTGTTATTTAACTTGTTGCACGAATTAGGTATAAGCAAAAACTAGAATTAGGTTGGTTTTGAGAGAAAGTTTATAAAGAAAACATGGAGGAATAAAAAGATAAGCCATGATTTAGAAATCCAATAGATATTCTCCTACTGATTGGATGGCTATCCGGAGAAAAAAAATCATTCATTTGGTCACTGATCTAAAAAACAAATCAAAACTATGTGATGAGCATAACAGTCTACTAATAAAGTCACACTTCACTCGCCCAACCCCTAGAGAAAACATAAAATTCCTGATAAAATCATGCAGCAAGTTCTTAAAAGGTCCATTAGCTATCCAAAGTACTGCAGGATCAATGCTCCTATAAAACATCTTCAATGCTAACAGAGAAGTGGCATCATTGCCCTATACATTCCTGCAAAATTGCTCACCAAAACAGCAGTATTCCAGTCACATGCTCCTAGAAGGCTATGAATAACATAATCAACAACAAATAGATCTAGAAACATTGAAATCCAACATTCCAACTGCCTATCACAAAACGACAGAAAAGCACAAACATAACTATATCAAGGCAAATTAAAATAGTAATTGAAAAAATAAGTTCCAAAATGAAAATCAAAACCTCATCAACAACAGCAACTGCAAATTCATCATGATAGCGGCTCAAACCAGCAGTAAGAGAAGCAATTAAGTTTATTTGACCATATTTTCCCTTGTGAACTTTCATAAAGCACTTCAAAAGGTACGCCTCGCTTTCATTCCATGGTAATTTACGAAGTTGCCTCAGCACATGCTCAATGGAAGACTTATCTAGATCTGAGAAAAGCAATTTTCTAATATACTGCATAAAGACAAATTTATAAGGTAGAATAAGTATATCTTATTTAAACAAAGGTTCAGATAAATATTGAGATTGTACAAATGATTTATACCTGATATAGTGGAGGACGAACTTTAGACACTCGTGCAGATCTTTCAGGTGGTTTGCACAGATAGTAAGCATTTTCTACAAGGGTCCTATGGCGGGGATCCAAATTTTTGACATTTTTCAAGCGCATTAATATCTCTAACATATTAGCCATCCGCACAGTAGTTTCAGGCGACCGGTACAGAAAACGGCCACATGTCTCGAGCAGATTGCAAGCAACATCAATGTTATGATGAGTGAAATCATCTAAACAAGCCTGCAGGAAAGGAAGCCTGTAAGTCCAACATGTGTCATCTTAGTGAGAGTTACCTCATGTTCTTGATCAGATTGAAATCATCTTCTAATTGCAAAAATCACAAACAACAACAGTGAGGTTGCAGAAACAAGAATTTACTTGGAAGGTCCAAACAAAGGACAACATTTTCAAGTAGAAGAAAAAAAGGGAGAATGGTGCAAATGATGATTACAGGCAGCATTTGCTAAATTAAAAACTTATTACACTTTAATTATTGAGAAATTAAATGTATTTCCCTTTTAAATATAGTCTCCTTATTTTTATTTAATGTTTAGAAAAAATTAAAAGATAGAAGTAAAACTCGGCTCTGTGAAAAAGCAAATAAACTACTTAATTAAAATTAAAAAATTTCAATGCTTCATATAATTGTTTGAATCAAAAAAATAATTCAAGCATTCTGAAATCGTCTTACAGCTGTATTTATAATTAAACTATTTCTAATTAAAGTTGCACTCCCTAACAAAATTGTTTAAAACCATTATGATCTACTATGACCCAATCTAATTTTAATAGTATATAAATATCTGATTTTTCTAAATATTGCATTGAACCTTGATGAATTCCATTCATAAACAAATTATAAATACGATTTTATGACAATTTAAATCCACATCATCCAGATCCAGAATTATCATATCAAAGCCATAAAGAATTTGATAGTTTTAATTTGAACATTTACATCACCATAATCATTTTTATAGATTCTCTTTCTTTTCGTTTTAAAATTTTGCTTAGATTTTCAGTTGCCTACATATAAATTAAATTTTAATTTAAAATTTGTTAACATATAAATATTATTCAAAAAAATAGATTAGTGATTAAATTGCATAAATTATGCATATCAATTTCTTTTGCACATTTAATATGTAAGTTCTACTATTCAAAATTATGTCAAAGAAAAAATAATGAAAATTTGCGAAGAATTTCTTTAATAATACATACATTACATGTGACTAAAATTCTTCTCAAACCCACCCCACCCCCAAAAAAAAAAAATCCAAATTAAAAATTATGGCTCTGATGGAAAATGATTATATTGGCCCAGAGTTACAATATAAAGCATTGAAAACTCAAAGTACTTCATAACTCAAATAAAACCATTAAATCAATAAGCTCCTACAAATATACCTTCAAGCAAGTGAAGACAAGGCCAGCTGGTGCAATTCTAAATTTGCAGAGTTCTCCAATAAATCTAATATTCCTGATCTTTGTTTCAATGTTCATTTGATCCTGCAGAAAATTAAGTTTAAAAAACTAAACTTATAATACTTTACAAAATGCCAATGTCAATGAATACATTAGCAACAAAGGAAAAAAGAGTTAAATTGCAATCCTCTTCTCAAAGAAACATATTGGTACGCAAGACAAACCTTCTTATTTAATAAGAAATTGAATTCCTCCTCTAACATCTGTACAAGAATGGTGGAGACATCCTTCATACAAGTTGATAGTGTAGCAACCATTCGAGAGTAATATGGTAGCAATTCTAGAGATGTTCTTGGTACATTAAACAATGCCTTAACAAGCTTTTTCCGATTTGACTTTGAATTCAAGTAACAAAACTCTACCTGAAAATGTATTGACAGAGGAACACAATAATAAGATAGTCATGAAAGATGTGCATAAATTTTGAAGATAGCAGGTCTAGGGAAGGCAGCAGTATAATTACAGTCAACTGATCAATAAGGTCACGACTGACGCATCCAGGAAGCCTTTGCAGTAAAGCATCCAAATTTGTCCCTTCAAGACCTTTGAGTTTCTCCTTTTCAGTATCTCCTTTTTTCTCTGCATCCTTTTCTTTACCCTTCTCTTTCTCTGGATCTTTAGCTTTTTCTTTATCCTTTTCTTCTTTATCCTTGCCTTTCTCAATGCTTTTTCCCTCCTGCAAAGTACCAGAGTCTGCGCAGGACTCTGCACTATCTTGACTAGGTTGGACTTGGTCTGATTCAGGTGCCACCTCCTTCAATAAAATAACCTTCTGTTAGTGGGTATAGGAACATTTTTCACAGAAAAGCACCCAACAAGTATAGGATAGAAGGACATGATTCGGCATGTTCAAATTAAATGTGGGTTCCATAATATATTTCTCCACATCTAAAAGGCATAAAGTCTAGAAGGATTTCAGTTCACTCCTAATCATAACCTTTAACTGCAATGTATAAAAGGGGGTTGATTTGACAGTCACAGCTGTCATGACTTCTAGAATGCACTACCACTAATTCAGATACCTCCTGGAAAGCGAAGCCAGCAGTTAAAAGTAGAGGGAGGGGCGGTGAGAAGACAGACTGACAGAGGGATAAAAAAAGGCAATAATTTCGCTACAGAAAATAAATGTCTTCAGTATTTCAGAAATTTAAGAGATGAAGAGATAGTTGTGAAGAAAATATAAGCAATAAGTAGTTACAGAAATAATTTAAAAGATCATATGGCAATAATATGGGGTTCTTTTAAGCCATTAACCGTGTAACTTATGAGCAACCTTGGATATGATTCCAACAAAACTAAAAGCAAAACTGTAGAAGAAAATTTTGCAGATGTTTTGTTAATTCAGCAATTTCTGCCATACCCTAAGCCTGTTACATGACTTCAGAGTTTTAAATCCTTACACTTGGTTGCTCTTGAGTCTTTGCAGATTGTTCATTCACTTTCGGTTCTGCTTCTCCCAATAATACTGCAGGAACAAATGCCCTACAAAGAAAATATATCATGCATTGTTTAAAGATATAAGGTAAAGTGACTGCAATATCAAACCAATACTTTAATCAATATGACACACATAAATAACAATTATAAATCCCATCAAACCTGAGATCTGGTAAGCATTCATAAAATGCTCTAGTATCTTCATCATCCCACAAAGCTTCAATAATAGAAGAATCTTTCCCAGCAGCAGGTGATGAAGAATCCTCTCCAGTTGTAACCCTAGTTGTGTGGCCATCTTCTGGCATCACTGGAGGTTGCATGTCAAGGGCTTCAGCCAAACTGCATGTCAAGAATCACTTTGTCAATTGAAAAACTACAAGGTAACAATAATACAAGATTTGGGATCCAAGTACAGGTTGACATAGTTCAAACAGCATTGCAGCAACATGCAAACCAAAAGACAAAAAAGAAAAGAAGAAAGAAAAAAGAATTAAAATCACAGTAGCTGAGCACCTGGCAGGGTTACTAACCCACCTCAAAACACTTGGCACATCCATATTACAAGAATCATTCACCAAGCATCTTAATCAAGTCAAAAGGACACTTAACAATCCAAGCAATTACACCATTTTCAGCATCCCCAGATATTCTGAGTGTAAAAGTGCCTCAAATTTTTTTATCCCTTGTTGATGGCTCAAGAAAGGCTTAATCTATGGAAGTGAAGATTGAGGCCAAAAGGTATCCTTTACATCTGTACATCATCCAATGCATTCCCCAGTACTAAGTTCTTCAGCTAACAACATTTTTCAGAAAGCTTGCACTATGACCAAAACAACACTGATTTTTCAAATCCAAATCTGAAACAACCTTAAACTTTTTATTATGCAAGTATTTGCGGTTCAATATTCTTCTACACTTTAATATATACAAATCTATTACAACCAAAGTGCTAGAAATTTAGTCTATCACAAACATTTCTTGAGTGGTTTCTCTCCTCAATCTTACAGCATTCTTAATCTCTACCCAAAATCATATTACTTGTGACAATGGGACCAACTATGACATGAAAGGTTCTGTTATTTAATAGGATGAGAGATCAGTGATTTACAGAATCAGATGCCACAGTAATAGCAAGAGGAAGGGGAAGGGATTCAGTTGGGATGAAACATTATATGTTTTAGCTTTTGCGAACATGAAGTATTACAGTTGGAATGAACCCCACTTATCTATTCATCATCAGCACAAGCACAAGAACAAAATGAAAATCAATATGCAAACTTACGATGAAACATTGCGATATAAATGGTCGTAAGATTTTCGAAGCTTTTCATATGCAGCAACACTTTCATCGCTGAGCTCTCCTTTAGCATTCAAAATCTTCGCATTTTCATGCTCCATTTGGCGCAGAGACTGTTAAGCAATAAAATGAAAACAACGAAAAGAATAAAAAATAATGTGCAAGGAAAGAATTCAACTTCTGTCAACAAAGCATGTATAAAATAACTCTACAATCAACAATTAAATGCATAAAAACTCTTACAGTGTGCTCAGTCTGAAGTAGTTCTGATACAGCATCAAAGTACGTATTAAAGGCTTTCTTGAATATTTTTTTCTGGTCTGCTGTGATATTAAGGCCCTTGAAAAACTGTAAAAAAATGTAAAAAGATTTAGCTACAAACTATATCAGAATTGGCAATGTAATATTGTAATTCAAAAAACAACAAATTGCTAAAACATCAAGTGTGATAGATATATCATCAAAACAAAGGAGTGAAAGAAAGAACATTGTCATATCCTAATGAAACTCCACCAATATGATAAATATTTTGAATGGGAAGAACAACATAAAAAAAAATGCACCTCTTCATGAATTTCTTGTCCAGAAAGAGGCAGTCCTAGAAAAATTCTCCCTTGTCGAGCAAAACTAGCAAGGAGAGTCAGATTTGTCTGAGTAGCATCTCGATCCTTCAAGTGTTCCAAACTAGTAAGAGTAAGATCCTTAATGATATTGATGAAAATAGTGCTGTCTTCTATAACTCCAACGAAGTATAGTTCCAAAAGCAGTTTCAAGGTGCTCCGCCTCTTCATAGCCTTTGAGTTCCTGTCTACTTCCAAGTCTTCTCCTGATTTTCCAGGAAAAAAGACCTTCAATAGCCCTTGCACCAGACATGGGGAGAAATCTTTGTACCTTTGATGAAGCAAAGAGCAGATCTTTGCAAGATGGAAGCATGTCAGAACAGTGCAAAAGAGCATGCAAAGCACTATTATGACTAGCCCACACCCGAAAAGTTAAAAATTGCACCTAAAACAAATAAAAGAACTTGCAAACTCAATGCATGTTATGACATACTTACAATTATTTCCTCTCCACCAAATTAAAATATTGATTTCTCTCTTCATAAAATGTGTACTTGCTTAACATCAATACAGGGTAGACCAAAATATGTAGGATAACAAAAAGGAGACCAGAAATTATGAGCAAACAATAAACTATTTTAGATACTTAAAAGGAGGATTAAGAATATTTCTCAAAGCAAAAACCTAGTGACATTTGAAATGAATGAATTGCAAATTGACAAACAAAACAAGTAGACCAATGAAAGCAGCAGCTAGTAAACAATCAAAAGTGGAATGGCACAGAATTCAACATCATCACTACTTCCGTGAAAGCTGGAAACAGCATTAGACAATTTCATCTCATAGACTCTATGATAGAACGATGTCATCCAATTAATATTATACCAAGAATTTAGATGAATAGAAAAATATTAGGTGAAGGGAGAGAGAGAGAGAGAGAGAGAGAGAAGGGGGGGAGGGGGGGGGGGTGCATGTAAAGATTACAGACTGTTCAACTAATTAACAGCATCCAGGCCCTAGAGAAAGTGACTAAGAAATGAGGGCATGATTAGTA
This sequence comes from Cnidoscolus chayamansa, assembly GCA_948266635.1. Lineage (NCBI taxonomy): Eukaryota > Viridiplantae > Streptophyta > Magnoliopsida > Malpighiales > Euphorbiaceae > Cnidoscolus > Cnidoscolus chayamansa. The sequence goes on from CAOGCB010012696.1 coordinate 11,554, forward strand.
ATTTACAAGCAATATCTTGCAGCTACATGTAGAATCTACAGAAATTTTCAGTAGAGAACCAAAAAAAGTACCTGAACTGCTGCTTGTATGTCCGATGTTCTAAGCTTTGCATCACATATAGCTGTCACTGCTTCACTAACAAATTTGCTAAGATTTACATTTCGCAACTCATCCATCAACCCTTCCTTCTGCTCTTCATTTATCTGCTTTAATTTTTTAATAACTGCTGTATTTCGCTTAATGCTTGAATCCAATGTTCTAAGGAACCCTGAATCTGGTAAGAGTAATAACAAGAGTAATAAATTGGATCAATATTTTTGCAGCAGAATAAATTGGATCAATATTTTTTCAGCAGCAATCATATCAAAAGCTAAGATGTACTCTACCGAGAACTCAATTAATCAAGTCACATTAAGATTACAGCAGAATGGAATATAATTGAAAGACTGGAAACAATTTGATCCGCTCTGAAAATAAATAGACATATTGACCTTGTGTGGCCTCCAATCCAGATTTTAATGAAATAAAGTCCTTAAAAACAGATTTAAAATTGCTAGAGAAAAAGGGATGAAACCAAAAGCAAGCAGTGTACTCCACTTTTCAGTAATAAAAATCTAGTGAAAATTAAAAAAAATGAATATATGCATTTCTACAGATTAGCTTTCCTTGCCACTATTAAAAATCTTAATAAACACAAAAGTCCAATGCAAAATCCAACAAAATATAACAATGCCATTTTCATAATATTGCTAGAAGGCTTTAAATATGCTATTTATGCATCAAATGACCCCAAAAAATGCAGTAATAATGGCAAAAAACAAACAAAAAATACATAAACTAAAAAAGGAAAAAGAAATCATCTTCTATGTTTTGGTGTTGAGTAAATTGGCAGAATGTAACTACTTCCAATCAGACACTATGGAGTCCAGATAAAGACTATAAAATTATGATAAATCGATCTAGAATTTTCAAGAAAGGAAGCTTTAGGAAATTATTAAAGTTCAAGCTAATATAAAAAATGTATGAGAAAATGACCTAAAATAACAAGGAGATGATGTCTTTTCAAATGCCTTCAAATGAGAGCTTTTAAACTCTTTTCTGCATTCAAATCCAGTTCCCTTTTCCCTTTCTCAATTCTTATCACTCAATAATTCCCAAATCACCCACCAAATAAAACCTCAGCACCTGGCTATTCTATTAGCAGTCTACTTATAAATATCAGAAGTGCTACCAACCAAATTGTTTTCTCTCTCTCAAATGTCATCATGCATAAATTATAAACTAACACATCTCATTTTTTCCACAAGGTAGAAAAAAATCTATATAAACAGTAAGTTATAGATCTTATCCACTTCAGCAACTATTAAGTAATTAATTTATCCTAGAATTCTGGCAATGTAACAAACCAGGCCTTTCAGGATTCAAATTGCTTTGACGAAGTGCAAGTTTTGCCTCAATAGATTTCTTCATTTCCTCAAGTCGAGCCACAGCTTCCTGACAATGAAAAATAATCATCTTTACAACAGAAATAGCCACACAAATAAAGGTGGAAAAAAGCAACTGATAGATCTTCTCAGGAAAGCATATTCACGTTCCTGATTCCTTTCCAAAAATTCAAACCATAGTCTATCTCAACACTAGCTTCAATTTACAAAGTCAGTCTGATCAAACCCACAAGTACTAAACATCTAAAATCATTAATAATTCAGCAACTACAAAAATATGGACCAAAAAAAAAAAATCAACCCACCTCATCCTCTTGCTTGGCCTGTGGTTCACCAGCAGCACGGTACTCATCTTCATGTTGATCCATTTTTACTAACTAACTGTCTTTGCAAATAAAAATCCTACAAATTATTAGAATAAAGTATTATAGCACTTCAATTGAACAAGAAGCCCTCAAAAGAAGCAGCGAAACATGAGTACGAAATCGCAGAATAATCGAAACGCACTGAACAACAACCAGAGACGGGCATTACATTCATCGATCCTCCCATCACATGTATGTACAAATATATAGAGCGAAAATAAGAATTTGAGTATGCATATTCATATAAAATAGAAGAGGAACGTTAGGGTTATGGCTTACCTGATCGGAGATTGAACCAAAGTGTCCCGGAGAAGGACGAAATTCACTAGAAAGGAGGAGAGAGTGAAGGCCTGAAGCCCAGGTTTCGTTCGGTCTCATAAAACTCAACCCTCGGATTTGAGAAACCGACTTGGGCAACCCGAATAATGCGGGATGGCCCGTTTTCGGAGTGGCGGATAGTTGTGTTTCGGAGTTTTTGGTTTTTCATTGGGCCTCCGAAACCAATCTCTACTCAATCGGTTCAGCCCAATATTAGATGACTGTGTTCATGGAGTGGCCCAATTTAGGGTTTCATTTCAAGATGTTTAAGCCCAAGCTAGCCCAAAACTTTAGTCTTTGTCTCCTAAAAACCCCAAAAGTACATAAAATTTGTCATTGGTCATTCTATGGACTATAACTGGAATTTACAACAATGTATTAAATTTTTGTGATCGGATCCTCGGTTCAGACCGATTAAATTCTTTTGAAGGATCTATTCTAAGCTGTAGAGATATGCCGCTAGACTCCTTCTCACCACCTAAGCCTACCAAGCTATTAAGACTTTACTCTTCTACTAGCTAAGCACTCTTATCTTAATTTTTGGAATCGCTCTATTGGTATTAGCTCGTTCACTCGCTAAATCACTAGACATTCTTTAAATGTTTTCATCCACGCTAATCTTTCAACCTAACAAAGACTACCTGAGATAGAATTATTTAATTTATTTTCAAGTTCATTTTTATTTCAATTTATTTATATTGAAATCTATGACATTTGGAGTAATATATTTTTATTTGTTTTATATTATTTTAATAATTTATTTTAATTTTCATTATGATATGTTAAAATCTCTTATATATTTTTTTATTTATTACCTCACGAATCATTACAATATGTGTTAAATCATGTTGATTGATTTTAAATTGAGCTTGATTTAAGCTTTTTATGAGGCTCGAAACGAGCCTTTTATTTAGCTCAAAAACAAGCATTTTATTGAGCTGAAAAATAGCAAATAAACATTTTATCAAGCTTGAAAGCGAGCCTAAATAAGTCTTTCATAAGTTTAAAATGAATTGAGCTCGAGCTAAGCTTTTAGCAAGCTCAAGTACGAACAAAATAAATCTAAATCGAGTTGAGTTTGAACTCTATTGTTAGAGCTCAAGCTCGAGCTTAAATTTTTTTTTAAGTCGAGCTTGAGCTTTTCAAGGCTTGACTCGGCTCGATTCCTACTCATATGACGTTTATATTTTAATATGTTAGTATTTATTTTATTTTTAAAAATTTAGATCAAGATGATATATTTATATGAATGATATATTTAAAGGATATTGTTTAATTTTAATTTTATTTAAAAGGTTACATGAGTTATGTTATATATGATATTTATTTATTTAAATATATTAAACACGTCATATTATATTATATGATACTATAATGGTTTAATTATTTAAATATATTAAATGAATTTTGTTGTATTGTGTAATATTATAATGACCTAATTATTTTAATAAGTTAAATGTATTATATTGTATCGTTCTATTTATATTGACTTAAGTATTTAAATGGGCTATACATATCATATTATATAACTTATTTAATAAATATGTTTGTATTATGATTAAAAATATTTACACAATTAATTTAACGGATAGTATTAGAATTAGCTATTTTAATATTATATATATAAATTGACACAATACTTCATAAACTGAATAAACAAATTTTCAAAATTAGTGGAAGGCACCCAGATAAGTAGACAAGAAACCATAGATTATTTAGGTGAAAAGCCAATGAAATCCAATGGATGAACATGACCTTGAGTTCACAAATCATTTCCTGAAAATTTATGATATCAAAATAACTTTAGGATAGATGATGACAACAATTTGCCTTTTAAACACTAACGGTAAATCATCTTTGATATTAACAATAAATCGTCTTTTAAACACCAATGACAAATTATTAAAGGTTTTAAGTAGAATGATAATAATTAATTGTTTTCTATGTCTCGACGGAGAGTCATCTTTGAGGTTCAAATAAAATTATGACTATGAATCTTCTTCCATTAGGGTTTAAATGATAACCACAATGAATTGCCATTTTTTTTTATTTTTCCTTAGAATATAGTAAATCACATTCCTCGTTGTTGATGTTGGGTTTTTTTTTTTTCTTTGAATATGAATTTGCAAAATAAAAAAGAATGTTGGATGGTCTCTCTTATGATTAAGTCATTGCAAAATTAATTATTTCAAACAATATTTTGATTTCAAATATTGAATTATTTAAAATGCAAAGTATATACACTTATGATAAATTTCACCCAGCATGAATTTATATTTTTATAATACTAAAATATATCAACTTTAATTTGTAATATAAAAATACATATGCTATAATAATTATAAAACAAAAAGTATATATAATATATAATCACGAGTTTTTAAGTGACTTAATGATGAGTATATATTATATAAATTCTAAAAATACGTGTATATATCATATCGTCGGGTTAAGTGATGTAAGAGTCAAAATTTGCAAATACTAATTTTATAAGAACTATTTTGTAACCAATGGTTTAAAAAAGAAAAACAAAAAGTTTGACCAATATAACATGAAAATAGCTATAAAACCATGAAAATTTTAGACAAGCTATTTAATCTCACCACCTCTATCTCCCTAAAAACATTCACAAAGCAATGCTCCCAAACATTTACTATAAATATGAAACTTCTTTGCATTTTATCATCAATTTCTCCAATCTCAAAACCTATTGTTTCTTTAATAAAATAAAATGGCAACTTCCCTCAATAAATTAGTGAATTATGTTCTTATTATGTTGATTGTAAATCAAGTTCTATTTGTTGCCATAGCTAATGCACAAGCCCAAGAAGCTTGGACAACTTTCGGTGGTAACGAAGCACCTACTGGAGCACCAACAGCGACACCGACAGCTTCTCCATCAATGCAAACGAAAGATTACCAAGTAGGAAAACCTCTCTTCAGAATCAAAAGTTAAAATCAAGAAAAAGGAAATTAACCATTTTACAGAAGGTGTTTCTAATATTTATTTTATTTATATTTTATTCTTTATACCCTTTTATTATATTTTATTAATTAATCTCAAAGTAATTATTGAGAAAATATATTTTAATTTAAAAACTCTTCTTATGAGAGTTATGAAATAGTATAAATAATCCATTTGTATCGAAGAAAATGATGGTAAGATATGTAATAGGAAATTTTTTTCCATATATACAACTACGATTTTGATAATGTATCTTATAATTATAATAAAATTATTTATTAAGAGAAACGAATCCGTGATATCTTATTTGATTTTTAATTATATATTAAGTATCACCTAAGTGATATAATTTTTTTTACTATGGCAAATGTGGACGTGATTATGCATGACAAGCCTTATTCATAAATAGTTTTTTATGCATGTAATTATTTCTTTATTATAGTGTAAATAATTAATAAAAAATTATTATTAATTGATTTAATCTCATTTGTATGCAATAAATTATAAATATAACATATTTAGAGATCATGGATAATTATTTATTTAGTTCGATTTAAAATGAAAAATCAAATAAACCATAATTTTAATAAATTAATCAATACAAAATTTTATTTGTTTTAAGTTTGATTCATTAATTTTTTTTAAGTACGACTCATTTTGAAATCGAGCTGAATATCTATAAATTTAAATATTATATATTTAAATAAAAGTAAGTATTTATAGATCGGTGTAATAATACAAGTAATTTCTTGAGATTTAACCAATGTTTATTTTATAAAAAAATTTATATGCTGAAACTATTTATTTATTTTTAAAATAAAATTATTAACTATTTAATTTTAATAAAATAACAAGAATAAATAAATATTAAAAAAATAATTTGTACATTAATTTATTGAAATTATTCATTTTATAATAAAATAATTTATGAATCATTTTAATTTATTTTAAAATAAAAATGAAATTATTTAATTTTTTGTGAAATTTTAAAGAATATTATTATTTTGCACTAAATTAATTACTCAAATTCTTTATTTTTAAAAAAATGCAATAAATATTTTTTATCATTTTAAATTAAATGTTTATTAATTATAAAAATTAAATAATTATTAATTTTCAATTATATAACTAAATAATTATATATTAAAAAATAAAAATATTTTTAATAATTTCACCTGATAATTTAAATAGATAAAAGCTAAATAATGGTTAATTTTAAAAAGAAAATTATTTAATTTATTTTAAATATATAGAAAATAAATAATGAAATTTATTAAACAAAAGATATTAGATTTTTAAATTTTCTATATTTTAATTTATAATTGAGAGGGTATTTTTTATTTAAAAGAAAAGAAAAAGAATTAAATTAAGGCAACCGAATTAAACCCATCCGGACCGACCACTGATAAACGGTGTAGTTTTATTCATACTATATAATTCCCATCTGAAACCTAACCGGCAAGGTCCCCACTTTCCCCAGTCCGATCCCTTTTCCCACCATCCTCAAATCACCTGTCTCTAATCCTCTTTTGTCCGACTTAACTCCGACCATGGTCTACCCTCATCTCAGCTTCCCTGAAATTATTCTCCTTTCAGCATAAACTTCCCCAATTTCGCCTATCCTTGTACTCTTTACTTCAGACTGATGAAAGACCTTGCCAGAGATTCTTTGCATAAGGTAGAAGTTCTGATCATTAGGAGCCCGCACGTATTGAATTGGGAGGAATATGGAAAGAATTGGTTGGCACGAATTTGTTGACCTTCTGCAAGTACTGAGCTGAGTAAGAATCGATGTTTTAGGTTTCAGTGGCTAGAAATTAATTTTGACTTTTAATTTTTTTTTTGTATATTTTCTTGTTTCTTAAAAATTTGATTTTTTTTTATTTTCTTTATATTTGTTTGTGTTTTATTTGCTATGCAATCGCCAAAGAAAAGGGGCTTTTGCTGTATGTTGAAGGTGTTAGTGAGAAGCTCTCCCGTATAGTATTTCCACTCCTCTTTGATTGCCTTCAATTGTGCTTTGGTTGTTTTCATAGTGAGATAAGCAGCTCAGCTTGCCTATTTTATAGCTCAATATGTAACAAAGCTAAGCAAGCAAGCAAGCAAGGATAGCTAGATCATGTCGATCAGAAGGTTTAAATTCTACCTGAAACCCACCACCGTTCTTCTAATGTATGACCAGAGAAATGGAGATAGTTGACTCTTAATCATTTGATATGATTAGTTGGGGAAAATGGGTATTTTAGACTTGTGATTTTTTTTGTTTGGGTGTGTAAAGTGTGTCTTGCTGGTATTATGGCAATTGTGCTTTTATTGTCATTCCTCGCTAATTTATACTGGCTTGAAAATTATTAATAATAAATGTTTTAACTGTACATATCTCGGAGCATGTCTTTTGGTGATTGTTTTATGGTAACATTGGTGGTGGTTAGAGTGCTTGAAACGCATTTCTGATTGTGAACCTCCCTTTGCAGGTAAGCCAAAAAGGAAATATTGGCTAACGTGATTCAATTTTATTCAAAATGGAGTCTTGCTACTGTATTGAGCCACAATGGCCGGCTGAGGAACTTTTGATGAAGTACCAATATATTTCAGATTTCTTCATTGCTCTTGCTTATTTCTCCATCCCTCTAGAGCTGATTTATTTTGTTAAGAAATCAGCAGTTTTTCCTTATAGATGGGTACTTGTGCAGTTTGGTGCTTTTATAGTTCTGTGTGGGGCAACACATCTTATTAACTTGTGGACTTTTACCATGCATACCCGAACTGTGGAAATTGTAATGACCATAGCAAAAGTCTTGACTGCTGTGGTGTCTTGCATAACTGCCCTTATGCTTGTACACATAATTCCTGATCTTTTGAGTGTTAAAACTAGAGAACTGTTTTTAAAAAACAAGGCTGCAGAACTTGATAGAGAGATGGGCCTGATCCGTACGCAGGAAGAAACAGGCCGGCACGTTAGAATGTTGACTCATGAGATCAGGAGTACACTTGATAGACATACCATATTAAAGACCACCCTTGTTGAGCTGGGTAGGACGTTGGCACTGGAGGAATGTGCCTTGTGGATGCCTACCCGGACTGGATTAGAGCTTCAACTTTCCTACACTCTTCGTCAGCAGAATCCTGTTGGATATACTGTCCCTATCCAGCTTCCTGTGATTAATCAAGTATTCAGTAGTAACCGCGCTGTAAAAATATCACCCAACTCTCCAGTGGCAAGGATACGCCCTCTTGCAGGAAAATGTATGCCTGGAGAGGTCGTTGCTGTTCGAGTTCCACTTCTTCATCTCTCTAATTTCCAAATTAATGATTGGCCTGAGCTTTCTACCAAACGCTATGCTTTAATGGTTTTAATGCTTCCCTCAGATAGTGCAAGGCAGTGGCATGCTTATGAGTTGGAGCTTGTTGAAGTAGTTGCCGATCAGGTTAGCTAGGTGGCCTTATTTATCATCTTGCCGCTGCTTTCATGTCATATTTCCAGTTCAACTTTAGTGGAAATGTTAATTATATGCAGGTTAAACTATCTTCTATTAAAATTCATACTTTTACCAAGAAGTGGATTAGTGGTCAATTATATACATTATTTACCGTAATTTTATCTTCTATATGAGTTCAACTTGTACCAAGTACTACATTTGTAGTATTTACAAAATTTTAAGGTCTATGCATGTTAATAATCAGCAATAAGTTAAGTTTTTCAAAGTGTTGGTTGCCAGTGCATTCTTCTTTGTTGGGCAGTAGAAAACCATCTGCAGCTTGCATGGTATATCTCAATTAAAAGAGAAAGGGGGGGGGGGGGGGGTTGAGATATTTCACTAATGGTGTAGAAGTAGAACAAATAGCAGAAGAAAGAAAAGAATTTGGATGAAAACAAATAGGAGAACTTCCTAATGGAAGAGAAGGGTAGAACAGGGAGGTCAGGGATAGGAGTGTTTGCACAGAGAAAGCAGGAGAAAGATAAGAAGGAAACAATAATAAAAATTAGGGGTCAATAAAGGAAGAAATTAGGGTCGAGAATGGAAGGAAAGGGACAAGAAGAGGAAGAAACAGGAGAGAATCTTCTACAGTTGATCTTTTGCTTAATCAATTCTCGAGATCACATAATAGGTATGCACTCATACCGGCATCTAGACAACTGAGAATAGTTGACTGGTGTGAAGAGCTGTTAAGTTATTTACAGCTTGTATGGTACCTCATCTAAAAGCAAGGGAAAAAAGAGATTGTACTAAGTAGCAAATAATGATTGCATCTCTGTCTGATTTGTGAAATTTTATCTTCTAAACAGGTGGCTGTTGCTCTATCACATGCTGCTATCCTAGAAGAGTCAATGAGGGCAAGGGATCTTCTTATGGAGCAGAATATTGCACTTGATCTTGCAAGGAGAGAAGCAGAAACAGCTATCAGTGCTCGGAATGATTTCTTAGCTGTCATGAACCATGAGATGAGGACTCCCATGCATGCAATTATTGCACTTTCTTCCTTACTGCAAGAAACAGAACTGACACCTGAGCAGCGCCTAATGGTTGAGACAATACTCAAGAGCAGTAACCTCTTGGCTACTTTAATAAATGATGTATTAGACCTTTCAAGGCTTGAAGATGGCAGCCTTCAACTTGACCTGGAAACTTTTAATCTGCATGCTGTATTCAGGGAGGTAGGATAATGTGATCCTTTTAATTTGCTAAAATTTCATTGTAGGCCTTAGATGTGTGGAACTTCAAAATATCTGGGTGCATTTAGTTGTTGAATTAAGGGTTTCCTTTGCCATGGCAGGTTGTTAACTTGATCAAGCCTATTGCATCTGTTAAAAAGTTGCCTGTTACATTAAATTTAGCTCCAGATTTGCCTGAATATGCCATTGGTGATGAGAAACGCCTTATGCAAACCATTTTAAATGTTGTTGGTAATGCTGTGAAGTTCTCTAAAGAAGGCAACATCTCAGTAACTGCCTTTGTTGCTAAAACAGAATCGTTAAGAGATCTTCGGTTTCTTGATTTCTTCCCAGTGCCAAGTGATAGTCACTTCTATTTGCTTGTGCAGGTTGGTAGTTTGATCTCAATAACATATTCTGCTTCAGGATCTCAGTTATTAATGCGAGAAGTTGATATATGTGGTATTTGTCTGCTGGCATAGGTAAAAGATGAGGGACTAGGAATAAACCCCCAAGATATTCCCAAGTTGTTCACAAAATTTGCGCAAAGTCAATCTTTGGCAACCAGAAATTCCAGTGGCAGTGGACTTGGCCTTGCAATTTGTAAGAGGTACTTTACTCCCCTCCTTTTCCTCCTTTTTTAGGTAGTCAATTTCTGTTTTAGATTTAGCACAATGTTCAAGAAAAAGTTCTCTTATGTTATGGCTTTCTTTTATAACATAAATTGATAGAGAGGTTTCGCTTGTGCTTGAAGTTAATGAAATTGCAGTATAGCATTCATCATACTTTTTGCATGCCTGCAGGTTTGTAAATCTTATGGAAGGACACATTTGGATAGAAAGTGAAGGACTTGGCAAGGGTTGCACTGCTATCTTTGTCGTAAAACTTGGTATTATTGACCGCTCAAATGAATCTAAGCATCCTTTCATGCAGAAATTGCCAGCGAATCATGGGCAGACAACTTTTTCCGGTCTAAAAGTTCTTGTAATGGATGATAACGGGTCAGTAACATTGCAATCTTATCATAGCATATATCATTAGCTCATGGGGCATTTAATCATAATTGGGTTCTGGCTTATTTGTTTTCTATGTATACTTGTATAGCAATATTAGGACATTATAAGGGAATGGAAATTCTGAAATCATTAGAGATGGTTTAAAGAATCATGGAGATACACTTTTTTGAAGTTCTGCTGGTATTTTCTGAAAAATCACGGAGTGTTTTAGGATATATGAAAGCCTCATTTGTGGAGCACTTCTAATGGAGATCTTATCTATTTGGTGATTTGGTCCCTGTATAGTAATATTGGGTTCTACTGAGATAAAAAGAAGATAAATTACAGAGAAGGGAAAGAAAAATGAGGGGAGAAGATGAGAGAGAGAGAATGTTCCAGAGAGAGAGAGAGAGAGAGAGAGAGAGATAGAAGTAGAAAGAGAATATTGAGGGAAATAACTGATTGTATTGGATTCTGGAATGCCTTTCTAATACAAGTATTTCTCTATTTATACACTTGACTAAACTGCCGACAACAGATTCTCTAACTACTTAACTTCTTTTCCCTCCAAAACTAGCTAACTTTCGTTTCCCTCCAATTTGCTAACTTCCAGATCTTTCCTCTGTCCATTTCCACTTCTTCCTTCTTTATGTGACAATACCTTCCCCTTGAGCTCATTCTTGTCCTCAAGAATGTGAAATTGCTGGAAATTGGAATGAATTTCAGGCAGTTATCATCAATTAGAAAAAATCCATGAATAAAAGAAGATCGACTATGCAACTATCTGGAATGCTAAGATAGAAGCTGCACTTGAATGCTAGAACTGAGTTGCCACATCCTTGTATCTTAACTAATTTCCCTTCGAATTTGGGTGTGCTGGAAATGTCTGCAAATACTCACCCATCATACCTTCTACCTCCAATGACAAAATTTCAATTTCTTTTTATTTCTCTGCTATTTCTCATGCTCATCCTCCCCCAACTCAGGCGGCCTTCCCGTTCTAATCCTCAAGTCTTCAACTACATCTTGTTATTCTTCCACAGTGCCCTCCTGCCTCAATTTCATAAATTCTTCCACTGCATCTTCGATTCATTCATCACCAAATCTATTACAGATTGCCCTTTCAATCTCTTCCCAAGAATGCACCTTGCCCTTGTTCCAATTATGGAACCTTGCATATGCTCTATCCAACAAACAGAGGCTTGCAATTCCCACTCTCTGATCATGTGGAACTTTATGAACTTCAAAATATTTCACACACTTCCTTAACCAAGCACTAGGTTCTTTACCCTCAAATCAAAGGTCACTAATTCATCTTGGGCGCATTGCTTCAATATTAGAGGAGTTTACAGAGTTAACTTGGTCTTTGACAGATCCAAGATTGGAAGTTGGCAGCAACTCTCTGTTTTCAGTGCTCGTGTTTTCTGAGAGACTATATTCTTTAGCATCTTCCCCAACAACATTTTTCTCCTTTGCTCTTGTCTCATATCATTCAGTAATGCTGCCATAAAAGCCCTAACCTCATCTCTGAATTCGCTACCTGCTATATCAGATTTCTGAATCTTTTCCTTCAACACATCAAGATCCTCTGCGTTATTTTGTACTGCTGACTGCAAATTGCAAAATCCTCAGGTGCTCCTCCAATGCCACAACCCTGACTCCCTTCTGGCCCACCACCGCACTTTGTTAATCTGGCAACTCTAGAGAAGTGAGCTCTGGTACCAATTTATCTGTAGCAGCCCTTAGATTAGGGTTCTGCTGAGATAAAAGAAGAGAAATTACAGAGAGAAGAATGAGTGGGAGAAGATGAGAGAGAGAGAGAGAGAGAGAGAGAGAGAGAGAGAGAGAGAGAGAGAGAGAGAGAGAGAGAGGGGGAGACAGATAGAAGTAGAAAGAGAATATGGGAGAGAATAGCTCATTGTATTGGATTCTTGAATGCCTTCTTAATACGGGTATTCTCTTATTTATACACTTGACTACAATAACTGCTTTCAACAGATTCCCTAACTGCTAAACTTCTTTTACCTCCAAAACTTGCTAACTTCCTTTTCCCTCCAATTTGCTAACTTCCAGATCCTTCCTCTGTCCATTTCCACTTCTTCTTTATGTGACAGACCCTTACTAGTTCATAACTAAATTTGTAATAGTTTAAATATGTTTAGAAAATTTTAATATCACAAGGTAAAGAAATGTAATCCACGTGGTATAAAATACATAAATTTAGTATTTTGTAGCTCTTTGGCTTGTTGCCCATGATCTTGTGTTTTCCTTGTAGTGCAAAAGTCAGGTGTTCAATTCTTTACACTTTCCTCCCTTCTAAAATTATCTGATTTGCAGCAAGGGAAAGATCAAATTTTGTTTCTTGGTTGAGGTATCTTAGCGAAATTTATTATTATTAGAAAATTTATTCCATCCATTTTGCTGTTATTTTTAAAAAATAACATTACTATTTAATTCCTGAATTTTACAATTATTTGTAGTTTTATCCCCAACTTTGTAATTAGGTATAATTTGATTCCTTGTCTATTTTGTCTCTTCCTTCTACCTTCTTTTTATCTTTCTCCCTCTCTCTCTGAAATGGAGATAGAACTAATGGATAAAATTATAAACAATTATAAAATTAAGGGACAAAACCGTAGATAATTATAAATCTAGGAATTAAATAGTAATTTATCTTAAAATACTGATGACAAAATACACCGACAGACCTAAGTGTGTGTGTATGGCAGAAGCCATGGGGACATAGACAACTAGAATACATGACAGACAAAAAGAAATGCTATATATATGTATATGACGGGGGATGGGGTAGGCACAAGGCTTTAGTGAACATCAGCCTTTATCTTTATTCTAAAGTTTGAACCAATAAGTCCCTATTTTAACTTTTTAATTCTATCTTCTTAGTTCATCCATTTGTGAAACCTTCACAATTGGGCAATTACATGAGAAAAAATCAGTAAAATAGTACAAGATGGAATTGGAATTTGTCTCTGTCTGGGGTAATTCAGGCACTGCAGGAACAAGATTCAATTTTTTTAAATTTGAGAATTTTCTTGGATGTATTTTAGTTGTTATAGTTCATGTGACAAGCTTGATATGATTGCTTCGAACCCATTTACTTGGGGAAATGAAGGCGATAGTAGCCTTTCGGATTGTTAATACTGCCATGCTTTCAGCCTTTTGTCAAGGTAGAATCATGCAAGTAAATAAAAATACAAAAAAAAACTCCCTCTAAGGTATCTTTGGAGATATAACAGCTAGGGTTACTTTGCATTTCATATCCAACATAATCACACACATACACACACAGAGAGAGAGAGAGAGAGAGAGAGAGAGCTGACATATGCTGTAATTTGACTACCAAATTTGAAGTTGAGGGAACATCATATTTGACTCTCATATTTGCTTTAAATGTAAACATCAAATATGTTTATGGTTTACAGGGTAAGCAGGATGGTGACAAAAGGACTTCTTGTGCACTTGGGTTGTGATGTGACCACTGTGGGCTCGAGCGATGAGTGTTTACGAGTAGTTTCTCAGGACCACAAGGTGGTATTTATGGATGTGTGCATGCCTGATGGTTTTGAAGTTGCTATCCGCATACATGAAAAATTTACAAGACGTCATGAAAGGCCATTAATAGTAGCACTTACTGGGAACACAAACAAGGTGGCAAAGGAAAACTGCATGAGGGTCGGCATGGATGGTGTAATTCTGAAACCTGTCTCTGTTGACAAGATGAGGAGTGTTCTATCAGATATTCTGGAGCATCGGTTTCTATTCGAGGCCATGTAATAATAGTACGAGACATATAAATGTCACTTTCTGGGAAGGAAGAAACAGCATAGTATGGGAGCATTACATCTTGTGTATCCTTTGTGCAACCAGTTGTGAAACCCAGATGGAGCAAACGGTTCCAGGTTTGTGGAGAAACTGAAAATGAATTTATTGCGGTTCCTGTTCTTTAAATTGCTCTTGTAAAACAGATTGTTATACCATTATCAAATTAAAGTTGGCTTTTGGTTACGAAAAATAAGTTGCATGATGAAAACAGTTTTTAAGAAAATTTACTTATTTCTTAATTTGTGTGGTTATAATGTGAAAAAATAAATAATATTCATAAGATGTATATAAACTTTCGACCCCAATCCAGTTGTTCTCCATTACTATTACGTAATGGAGAATACAAGACTGGCTATAACTGATGGACTATAAGATGGAAGGTGGTCGTACTGAAAGTTTAGAAAGTATAAAATACATTTAATATGTCTACTTGAATTAATTGAAGTGAATTTTAAATCTTATATGGTTTAAAATTATTGAAAATAGAAATTTATTCGCAAATATAAATTAATCAAAGAGTTCGTAAATTTCAGATATCGTATAGTTCTTGAAAAAAAGAAGAAAGAAGAAAAACCAGCAGTTTATGTGTAGTTAAGCCAGTGCTGGGACAAATTGTGAGCCCACGATGAAGAACTTTTGCTCTCCAGAACTATTGGAGACACTAAGGTGTTCCAGCTTCAGCTCATGTTTTCAATGAACTTGAAAGGGGAACTTTTGTTACTGTTTAGGGCTGTTCTATCTGAAATCTTTTGCAGATTCAGAAGATTCAATATTCCACACATAGTCTGGAATTCGAAGCAGATTCAGAAATCTTTTGCAGATTGGTTTGCTGTGTTCAAATGGAGAATTTGCTGTTTATGAGTCCATGCTTCATGGCACTCTCAAAGACCATCCTCTACATTGGAACTTGAGGTTGTCTGCAAAAAGCTGTGCCTCCATTTTAGTTGGCACAGCATCCCTTCTTAGAAAAATCTTCATCCTAGTGATGATTTATTTGAAAACAGTTCTTATTTCTTTTGATCTTTGCTTCAAGCATGATTTGTTCAGATAACAATGAACGATTCTTTTCTTTTCTTCTGTAAAATTAGTTCAGAGAACATTTTCAGCATAAGCTTGTAACTCAAGAAGTTTACATATATTCAATACTTCCTTTCATTCATGTTGTTGTGTCTTAAGGTGTAAATGAATCGAGTCGAGCCGAGTTTCAAAGGGTTTAGGCTTGGCTCGTTAAAATTTTTTCGAGCTCAAGCCTAACATCAACAAGTTCAAGTTGGGTTCGTTTAACAAATGAACTAAACTTTTATTGAGTTTTTATCTAGTTTTTCTTGAGTTAAATTTCAAATACCTTTAAAATAATTTTTACTTTACAATCTTTGAAGATTTTTAGTTTGAAAATAATAAATTTATTTAAAAAAATCTATCTACTTTGTAATTTTAATAATTTTAATATAAAAATAATAATTTTAACACTAACTAATTTTAGTTAAATGACTATTTAACGAGTTAGCTCACAAACTTATAAATAAACGAGCTTTTGAGTCTTAACGAAAGATTTATAAGCTCAAACTTGACTCGTTTACTAATTGAAGTTAAAAATTGAACTCAAGCTTGGCTCATTTAGAAAATAAATCGAGCTCGATCGAGCTTTTATTAAACCAAACCTCGAATAACTAAAAAATAAATTGATTTATTTACTGTCCTAATTGTGTCACTCTGCTGGCTCCAAATTAATATACTTTAACATAAAGCTTAGAGTTGTTTTGTCTCTTTCGCAGGGTTAATTAACACTTTGAGAAAATTATTATGAAGTTATTGATTTTTTAAAAAAATTTACTTTTTAATCTTTAGTTAAAAATTATTCAATTAAAACGCATATATTGAAAAATCAATCTCTTTAGTATTTTTATTAAAGAAAATATTAATTATTTTTAGACTATTTATCATTGTAGAGATACAGATGCATTTCATTTAAATAAATTACTTGAAGCTATTGAGTTTTAGTTCTAAAAAGGGAAATCCTCCTCCCAGGGGCCTCCGTATCTCGACTTGACAGTGTGTGAGGGAATAAATCACGGTACGCAGCGGCCTCCTAGGTGGGAGGTCTAGGACTCGGTGCCCACAAGGAGCCCATTCAGAAGGTGAAACTCCCACACTGTGGCTGTCGAAATTCGAAATATAGCTCTTAGTTTCAAATCTGACATCCGAATACCAACTGTGCTACTCTCGTGCAGACTGAAGCTATTGAATCTTATCTCAAAATAAGCGGGTTTCTAAGCATAGATAAAATGAAATGTTTTCGGTTCGATTGATATTTAATTATAATCCTTGTTGAGCGGTGGTGTCATACATTTATGCTTCAAATTGGTTAATGTGACAATTATATTACATGATTTTGAAGTACTTATAGGTTTGCCTAATGATGGTAATATTGTTACCATATCCACCGGATAGTATAAATTGAGTGAAACAATGCATGTGATTTATGATTAATCTAATATTTTTACTATTACTATATGATCTACAATTAAATTTGTCAATATAATCGGAATGATACATATTTTACTTATCTATTTAGAGAATTTCGTGATATATTATTGTCGAATATACACGAAATTTCACGAGAGAGGTTTACAATCACCTTCTCTTTTTTATATGAGTTTATGCATATTTAGATGCTCGTTAGGAGGTTTGTATGTTTTACAATTGCTTATTATATTATTTAATTATATTTACTACAATATAAAAATAAATATTTATTTTTTAACGGTCCAAACAACAGAAGATATATTTGTTTTAGAGCTATTTAAGATTTTACTTAATAAAAATTTGATAAAAGATCGATCAAAATTCTATAAAAGCTCGGTTTATTTGTTAAATGAATTAAAATTGAATTTGTTAATATTCAACTCGAGTTCAAAATGAGTCAAGTTCAAACTTGATTTGAGCTCGAAAAAATCTTAACGAGCTAAATTTAAACTATTTGAAATTTGGCTCGATTCAGCTCAGTTCAATTCGGTTTGTTTACGCTCTTAAATTTATTTATTTTTTATTTATAACGGAGTATATATATATATTTACCGTTTAATGGTGGGATATTATTTATACATTTTAGTGTGAAAATTTATCATTTGAAATCATTTATCATCACCCACTTCAAAACTAGGGTTTATGAGCACATCAACCTCCTTCATCAGTCATCGCATGCACAAACACCCCAATTAGGGTTTTAAAACAGACAGAAAAAAGGAGCTGACTATAAGAGATCAAGCGGCGGGGTATATATATATATATATATTTCTCAAAAGCAGAGCAGTCGTATACACACAAAATGGTGATGGTACAACTTGTATAACATGCGTGTTTGTTTGGAGTTGTATTCGAGGAATCTTCCATGCCCATCTTATTATATATACTTCAATTAATTAACCCTGCCTTTGTAAATAAAGAAACAAGAACAATGAAGAAGAAGAAGAAGGAGGAGGAGGAGGAGGCTGCAAAAACCACATGACTCCTTCATCATTATAATGCCAATTCGTGTAGTTCGAGGAGCATACGATTAGAGAAGGTTGTGTTGTGTGTGTATATATATATATATATTACATATTCATATAAAATAAATCATACCCTGTAGAGTTTCGCTTATTAGTTTATATGTAAATTGTAGAATACGTAGCAGCCGTCAGAGACACTTAGAAACAAACAGGAAGAGAAAAAAGAGAGAGACCCATTGGTCTGTCTCTGACAGTAGGATTCCCACACTTGTTCCTTCCAACACAATACACGATAAAATTTTAAGAGAAATTTAATTACTTGTTATCCTATGCTGCTACTGCTAGCTAGGTCTATTTTCACTTCATAAAAGAGATTTTCTTTTATTGAATCTGGGTCACTTAACCTTTTATACAAACAAGAAAAGCGAAAGAAAAGAAAAGAAAAGAAAAGAAAAATACTATCTTTAGCAGCCTTTTCTAGACATGGAAGATGGATTTTCTTTCTCTCTCCTACTCGTAGGGTCAGATAAACCCACCTCTCTCTCTCTTCAGTCCTTTCCCTTCTTTTGACCACACTACGTTTTGTTTATTATCAGTGGACAAATGGGTTTTCAGTTTTCAGCATCTCATCATCACTTTTCTTGCATTTATTATTTGAATATTCATTTTCCCATGCTTTTGCCAGCCTTATTTTATGTATGTGTTTGTGTATATTTTCAAGGTCCATTTTGTTCTTTGCTTTAGCTTTCTTTTGCTCAAGGTTCATTCTTTTTTTCTCTTTCAAAATCACAGGTTTCTATTATTTTTATTATAATTTAGTCGATAAATTTTATTATTATTTTTAATATTTTTTATAATAATTATTTATTTATAATATTTTAATAATGAATAGTCCAATTATCTTTTTAAAGTGAATGAAATCTCCAATTTGAATTTTTTAATTAATTTTTAAATAAATTAAATTCGAAGTCAATTTTTAATACGAGTTAATTTTAAATTTGATCAACTCATTTATTTATGAATTCGTGAGCTAGTTCGTAAATATATTTATTTAACTAAATTATTTAATATTAAAGATTAAATTATTTTCAAATTAAAATCATTAAGATTATAAATGAGATGATTTTTACTAGAGAAACATATTATTTTTAAATTAAACATCATTAAAATTATAAATGAGATAATTTTTAGATATATTTGAGATTAATTTAATAAAATCTCGTTCTTTTAGCTCATTTATTAATAAATTAAATTTGAATTTATTGATATTTAGGTCGTCGATAAGTCAGTATTGAATTTAATTAGAGCTTAAAAAATAAAAAAAAATAAATTTGAGATATTTAAAGGTTGACACAATTCAGTTCATTTACTACTATAATTTTATTTATTTCCCAGAACTATGCATGAATGGAAAGGGTATTTTGATGAGACTACATGCATGTACACATATGTTAAGGTTGTAAGAGGGAAGTGGCATCATCGATACATTGCACATAAAGTGTTTGTGATTATGCCCAATCTGCATCTACTGAGGTAGTTAGGTTCGAGCTTTGATGTCAATTGTCTTATCAGTGAGAGAAAAATGTTGGGATTTGGTCTTGTAAAAGACAATGTATATGTTGCATCATTGTCCAAAGGATCTCTATCATTACATTTAGGCAAAAATATTATATATATATATATATATATATATGTATAATAAATCATGTTATTTAATAACACTAATCGTCATTATTCATTAGAACTAAACGAGTTGCTGTGGATGTAGAGATTATTCCAAAGATTACTTAGATTTTCTCATTACCACTCTTCTAGTATGAAAATGTACAAGACAGGTTCAATGTGTTTTCAAGATAGCAACAGTCTGAAAGAATAAGTAAACAAATCAAAGACTTTGAAGAGTCAACTGAAAATAAATTTTTTTATTAATTGGTAAAGGTATATACGCATATTATATATATGTAAAAGAAAAAGATAAAATTTCTAAGTTAGTCGTCAGGAGTAAAGTTAGAGTATTAACTGTGACGGGTATTTTCATATACGTAATTGACTCTTTGTACCATAATTCAACTTACTTATTTGTTGGAGCTAATTATTTCGATTTACATCTTATCTGCTGATTTATACTATATCTTAACTTAATAGTTCGCTGACTTACTTAATCGGTCGGCTCTTATGTAATAATCCTACTGACTTATTTTTTCTCAATTGAATGATCCGACTCACTTATCTAATGCATATGTGTCAAGTAACATGCAAATCTCCCATATAAATTGGATGAGTGACTTAGTTTCTCAATTTACTTTCCAAATATCTTAACATATCCCTTTACTTTGTTTTCTTCACTAAGAAATCTAATGCATACGTGTTTGTTTCCTCTCACATGGGTGTGTTGTATGAAATAATTATTAATAGTGTGAATATGGTCAAACATTCAGATTGTCTTAAAAGAAGACAGGTCAAACATACATTTTCTTTATATATATATATATATATATATATGGTCTTCACTTCACATATACCACTAAAAAAGAATGAAATTGTACAGATTCAAAGGGTGAGAGATGAAAAAGTAATTAAGAAAAATATGTAGGAAAGAAAAGAAAAGAAAAAGGGTAAAGAAAGCAATTATAAAGGTTTTAATCTTGCCCTTTATAAATGACACATGGAAGTTTGTCTGCTATATTAAAAATAGAGCTACATAAGGAGAAGTTGGGGGCATGATGGCTATGATTCAAAAGTTGTGTTAGGTGCATGTCAGCTTCTTATTTCATTCTCAGTCCTTTGTGGCCAATGGTACTAAGTGTTTTTTAACTTGTATTACATTGTAAGTAAATTCCTTTGTGTTTAGTACTTAGACACTACAGTTGTTTTATAATCATAGTTTTCTCATAAAGCAAAAATCAAATAATCTTTCTTTGTCTAAGTTTTTTTTGGTAAATCTAATTGCTCATATGTCATAATGATCTTTACGAGAAAGATAGCATGCATGTGTAATTCCTCTTTTGGGTTTCTTCTCTAATTCTATTGCATAGCTAAAACAAGAATTTCTTTACAAATCAATTCATGATCATCATAGAAAATAACTTTTCTTATTTTATGTAATCTTGCAATCCATTATTTCGGCACGTATATATATTCGATTATCTTTTCTTAAATTTTCATGGAAGGATTTTTTTTATTTTATTAAAACAACGTAGATAAGTCCGTTTATTAGAATAGCTTCGATTGAGTCTTTATAAAAAAACAAGCAAAAACAGCCTGTTTGGAACAAATTAAAGATGAAATGTTATGAAATAATTAGGGTTGTCTCAGCTGAAACATCTGCAATGATGTTATGAAATTAATATTAATAATTAACATCATTTTCTTTAAAAGAATAAATAAGCAAACCCCTCATTGCCAACAGTATAAGGCACATTACAAAGCACACTGGGTTAAAGGGCAGGTGGCTAAATAATTACATTTTCACATGCAATGCTATAGTGTATATGGTATAAAGAAACAATTTTGTCAGAAGATACATTGTTCATGTGCTATAAACAAAACATATTGTCGGATCATAAATTTCAACTATATAGTCAAGAAATAAAGTAAAGAAGCAGAAGAAGCACAAGCAGAAGAAGCACAAGAAGAAGAAGAAGAAGTAGAAGATTGATCATGTAAATGAGAGGTTGAGAGGCATACAAGTAGAATCTGACACCCTGTTGTTTTTAATGAGAACCCTAAAATTCTATTGGTGGCCTTATAATGACAGGAAAAGATTCTTATAAGGATACTGACTATTCATGGAACAATCACAAAAGGTTACAATTGTATCACAGAAAGTAAGCAGAGATAACCCATATGAGAACTTGCTGTAATTAAGCTTAGACATATTTATATATTAGAATTACCAGATCCAACCAGAAGAGAAAACAAAAATGAGACAGAGAGAGTATAGGGTTTCGAAATAATTAACTTGGTGGGGAAAAAAAATTAAAAACTTTGGCTAATTTGGTATGTGGGCAAGTAAAGAAAGATTATATATGATAGATTTTCATGAGGGGAAATCTAAAGTAAAGAGAAACTCAATTGATTTGCAAGATAGTATTAAGAAAGGATATGAAAGGAGAGCATAAAAAGAGGAAAGAGAAGAAATAAAAGGAGGAAGGTGATGGAGAGAAAAAGAAAAAGATGCATATGATAAATAATAATGTTTTATTGTTCTTTTTTTTTTTTAATTTACTTTATTTAAATAAAGGGAAAAGAAAGTGGAGATAGAGAGAATCCATGTGTTTCCAAGCACTCCCAGACAAAATGAGCTTCAGAGATGAAAAGCAACCTTTGCTTTACGACCCAGAAAAGGAGATTTCAAACCACCATAAGGGTTAGCTTAGGAAATTGCGTGGTTAGTAACCCAACCACACCCATTTCTCTTCCCTTCTCTCTCTCTCTCTCTCATATCATGGTGTCTATATTTAGTTGCAAGCTGGGGTGCAACTACAACCCCACAACTTTCCTTCTTTCCCTCTCAAAATACCACATACATACCCCACAAAAATTAGCCACCCCTTCCTCAAGTTTAGCCACTGGCTTGCTTGTTTTATGCCAATTCAAAAGGGTTTTGTGGGGCTTTGAAACACCTCTCTAGGTATTTGATTATGACCCAATTCCTATTTTCCACAGATCTCTCTCTTCTCCCTCTCCATAAATACCACTCTTCCCTCCTTTCTCTTTCCCTTCAACCCTCCCTCCATCTCTCTCCCTAATTCTTACTCCTTTTACACACCCTTTTTTCTACTTAATTAGCTTCTGACATGGACAAGACTATCTCCATGGAGCTAGCTTTGAAAAATCTTTACTTGCTATGCACTTGAAGTTCATGCTCATACTCTCATACATGAGCATATCATGGCCATGAAATCTATCACATGGCCCTGCATATATAAGCATCACATACATATACTACATGCATATATATATGTTTATATCTGCCCTATGCATTCTTTCAAATCAAGCATACATGTGTATTGTATGTGCCTGGCTCCCTGTATGCCATTTGCAGAGCCCACCGGAGAATCGATGGCCTCCGTGGATGGCGTATGAGGAGCCATGCATATTCTCATATATGTTATCCGTGCTGTTTATATATTTGCAGGATTTTTTTTCCCTTCTTGCAAAGAATGGAATGTTATTGAAGCCTAGCCATTAATCAGCCATAATTAATAGGCCTATTGCTTAAAGGGCAGCATTGTAATTTCGAAAAGATTCAGGTTGTCTGGCCTCTAAACCTTTAAAGGTACCTTATCTCTTCTTCTTTGGAATATCATTCCCTTTGTTTTTAGGGTTTCCATGATGTGATGCTTATCTATGTATAGAGTTTGCTTTTGGGTATATATAATTTCCATAACCAGTGGTCTCATGTATTTTCTTTTTTCTTTTACTGTGAGACTGATTCATGTTTTGACTACACTTGTAACGAGGGGTCTGATGATAAGTAGATTTTCAACTCAAGTTATTATACTTACAAACTATAATAACACCTGACATCTCATAGGAGTTGCTTTGTTGCTCATCCATCTTGTAACAAGCTTATCTTGTGGACATTCCCTATGTCCTGTGGTTATGGTATGAGAGCCCTGGCTAGCTAGCCTATACTACTATAAGCCTTGTCCAATACAAGATTTACATCAAAAGAAAGAGACCAAAATGCTCAGTAGTTTATAATTCACTGAGTTAACTTCATATTATAATATGCTCACTGAAGCGACTCTATGTGATTTTGAAAAAACAAAGACTGGTCATTATGTTTTATCTAGCTAGCTAGTGTCCAAGTTTCCAAGATTCTGCTACTTGCTAGTGTTATAGAACCAAAGATCAAATAATAGTTTTGTCTTATTAGCGAAGTCATATTTATATATATAAGATACCCATTTGATCCATCTTCAATTTGGATTTGGATGCAAGTTGATTTGTAAGCTTTCAACTATCTAGGGTTTCTTTTCCCTTTTTTTTTTCCCTGGATGAAAGAAAAAGGTTATAGCTTCTTGTATTAGCAAAACGAATGATCATAAATCTAATGTTAAATATTTACAGCATCCCAGATCCAAGAATGAATAAGTTTTTCTTGTTTTGGCCATAAATAGGTACTTTAATAAAAAAAGAAGGTTCAAAACTCCATTTTAATCTTGTCTAATGGGTGGTGTACTGAAACTAAAGCTGATCAAATAATGGATTTTCTTGCTTCCTTTTTGCTCTGAAGTTTGCTTTTTAAAATACAGAAGTACTTACAATCTAGGAACAAGCTGTTGTTAACCATTTTGTGAATGTTTGTTTCAGCTTTAGCGGGCCAGTTTGAGAGTCAGGCCATTGGTACATATGAAGAAACACACAAATGACAACAACCCCCACTTGCTCTAGGGCCCTTTCCCTTTGGCTTTGCTTTTTTATTAAAAATAAAAAGCAAATGGAATTGAAGATGAATAGTAAATAAAGCAATGGGCAGAGATTTATCTTATCAAGAAGCTGTTCCTAGCCATGTCACATTGTGATCTTCTTCTTTCCACAAACTCATACAAAGAACCCATTTGCCCTATTTATTTCTCTAATCCCACTTTATCTAATAATTCCATTAAACATAGAATTCTATTACGTTCTCAGAGTGAAGAGATTGATCGATCAGACTGAATCTTGCTTAGGTTTAATTTATCTGCAGAAGAAATTATCAGCATGATCATACATTAACATCTATATATATCTTTTTCTTTTATTCTTTTTTCTTTTCCTTTGATTCTTGCTTTCTCAATGGACAGACACAAAAACACACGTCTACACAGGGATTCAAGAAAGAAAGAAAGAAAGAGGGAAAAGGGTATGGATTCTGGGGAAAGTAAAAGTATGAGCAGCAGCAGGATATGATTATAGCTACCAGGGAATCTCATATACAAAAGAATGGACCCCCCATTTCCTTTCTTTACTTTGTTTATTGGCCACTAGGGAACATGGTATACGTTAAAAGCAGGTCAAAAGGACACATTGGTCAGGCTAATTAAGGGACCACAATTGGAGATCTCCTGAAATCAATTGTGGGATTTTGAACACAATGCCAATTCATTTTTCCTTTTTGTTCATTCATCATATCTATTAATAATAATTTTATTTACTCTCTTTTTGTAAAAGAAAATAGTAATAATAACCAGCCCCATGATCTCAATTTTGCTTATCTACAGAGAACATTCTACCTGGATTGATCAGGATGATCAATAGTGAAAAAGGAAGATGATGTATACTTGCTTGATGGAGGCCCCACAATTTCCTCATATGTTATGCTGATACAGGTTGTACCTTGTAGTGTCTCAGAAAGCAGATTCTATACTATTCTATGTAAAACTCATGGTGATGAATTGCTAAATTTATCCAAAGTACGTACATTTTCATGATCTCTGCTAATGTATTTCTTCCTTGCGCAAATGATGATTTCAGGTATACACATTTGCTTGCATATCAACCCCAAAAAAAAAAGAAAAAAGAAAAAACTCTGATCAGCTACACTTTCAGACATTTATATCATGGTGGGGAAAGAAAGAAAGAAAAGAAGAAACAGTGAGAAATGTTTGTCCTCTGCAAGACGCATCTCTTTTGTCTGTTTTCTTTCATCTAAATGGTAAAAACTCAACATCAATGCTCTGCAAAAAGCTTGTGCCTGTATATGTTTACTATGGTGGGGTTTGAAAGAGGAAAACATTTTCTCTCTCTTTCTTTTAACCATGTATGATTTTCTCTTAACATATAAGTGACGTGGAAAGTGCTTCTTTATTAGCTCTTCAAGATTTGGCATCTGATCGAGTACCTCTAACAAGAAGAAGTTTATACGTTTATGTATAAAGATTCTGGAGTTAATTAGAACTGCTGCACTGCTGTGTGTATGCATGTTAACAAGATCATGACTTCATCTTCATCATCAGCATATATATATATATATATTATGTTAAGGTTCTGTAGTTAATAATCCAATTTTTTAGAGATTGAAACTAAAAAACAATATCTAGTAAAAAAAAAACAAAGAAAAAGAAAAAGAATAATATCCTATTCATGAATAGTGCTTACTGTCAACTGTACGAGCTGCAATGCTTGTAATGGTTTGTGAGTTTTGAGATCTTTGGCCTATTTTCACATTCATAATATTATTGATGAGTCCTGGCTGGGCTATTTTCGCATTGCTTATGTTGATTTCACCTCTCATCATCTTAATAGCTTTTGACATGTTTGGTCTCAGCCCACTTTTCTCTTGCACACAAAGTAAGGCAACTTTCAGAAACCGAACAGCTTCTGATTGTAAGAAGTTTCCATTTAGCATAGGATCCACTAGCTCCAGAAGCTTGTTAGCTTTGTACATTTCCCATGCCTGCATTGATCAATCAATGTATACATAAACTGTGTGTTTCTTGTTACTCACAATTTTCCTGTTACTCAAACATTCAGCAGACAAAATTGAAAAACTATGCCTGAAATAGCATACCCACAAGTACTTTGTCATATATATATGCATATGTTTAAGGTTGTCATCAAGCTAGGAGTATAGCAGGTATAACCCCATGAGTGTTTTGTCACATAGTTAGGGTTTAACATAAATTGTCTGATCAGATAGCCATTAATATTGCATAAGCTTGAACTTAGAAAAGCTATGGAATTTTTTTTGCCAATGTTACCTTCTCTACAAGATAGTGTTCTCCATGTTCTAAGTCGAAATCAATTGCTGTTCTTCCACTCACTATTTCAAGGAGGAGCACTCCAAAACTATATACGTCCGATTTTCTTGTTAAACGGCCGCTCACAGCATACTCTGGAGCAAGATAACCTCTTTTTATACAAATAAAAAACATGAAAATTAGATTATTTGAAAATTATATGAGAAATATAAACTTGTCAATTATTATAATATTATTTTTTTTATAAAAAATAATAATATTTAAGCAATTTTCAGAAGTTATGGACCATGCCATTAATTCACCATGCATTTGCATACAAAAAAAAAATGAAAAATATAGGGTAGTGCTGGCCCACAATTTGTTCTAATTCCTTCTAGCATTTATTTATGTTATGGTGTAATGAAATAAAATATTGCCAATTGCCAATCATGCATGTTGGTGGTAGTTGAACATTGTGAATTAACTCTATCTATCTAACCCCAGATATTTCCCCTTTTTTATTATATTTTCTTGAAAATACTTTCCTGCAAATCTACCATAATTATCTAATGATTATTATCCGAAACTCGATTAATTTGAATTCATATAAGATATATTATTAAGAGAGTAAAATACGAAATGAAAAATAAAGAAATAAGAAAAGTTTACTTACAATGTACCTGCGACTCTTGTACTAACATGGGTGACGTTGTCTGAAAAGAGTTTAGAGAGTCCAAAATCTGAAACTTTAGGAGTAAAATTGTGATCCAAAAGTATATTGCTTGCCTTTATATCTCTATGCACAATATGAGGTTTAATCTCTTCATGAATATAAGCAAGCCCCTCACCAATTCCTGTTGATATTTCTCTTCTTGCTTTCCAATTTAATTTACTTCTGTTTTTGCTCCCACCTTACAACAAACATAAGCATCCCCAACATTCAAATAAACTCGAACTAAATTTATCGATAAAATTATAAAAATTTATGAATATAGAGAATTACCAAGCAAAATTTGAGGCAAGCTACCCATTTCCATGTACTCATAGACAAGAATCCTGCAAGGACCATCAATGCAACAACCATGGAGTTTGACAAGATTTTCATGGCTAACAGTGGAGAGTGAAGCTATTTCAGACAAGAACTCTCTATCTCCTTGCTTAGATTCTGCTGACAGAACTTTTACAGCAACAATTTTCCCATCTTCTAATCTTCCCTTAATTTTCAAAAACCACACAAAATTAGCACATACCATCAACAAATAATCTCCTTAAATGACAGAACTCAGTGAATCATAATAATCACCTTATAAACTGACCCAAATCCACCTTCTCCAATCTTGTTTGATGAACGGAACCCATTGGTGGCGACCTCCAATTCAGTAAACGAGAAGGCATGAACATGAATATGATTTTCAAGAATGGGTTCAACAGCTGCGATGAATAGTAATCATAGTTAGATCAAAGCTTCTCATTTTTTTTCCTGAAAATAGTAATCATAGTTAGATCATACCTTGTACGCTGTCGTCCGACGAGGAAATACCCGATGAAGAAGAGGAACATCTGAAGCAAGGGAAAGAGAACTTAAAAGAAGTGAAGAAACTGTGCTTGATCTTCTTGAAGATGGAAGAGTTATCAATCTCCATTGATGGCTATATGTTCATGAATGGCTTGGTCTGAAATGAAAACAAGGAAAGAGAGAAAGAATCGCTTGGTCAGAATTCTGACATGGTGACGATGATGCAGTTTTGTCTGGAACTGGAATTGTTTATATATATAGCAAAGTCTATGAAAATCTAATCATTCTTTCAGGTAAACTGTAGCTATCATCAATTCATGTTTAATTATTTTTTTTCGTAATTTTTATATATAAATATGAAAATTAACCACAAGTCTGTACTTCTAAAATAAAATAAAATAAAAACGCTTTACTTTTTAATAAATTTAATCGATATGAATTGAATTATTGTAAAATTAAAATTTTAATAAAAAAAGATGGATAATGTTAAAATAATAGGGTTAGACCTAACTCACTCCAAAAGCTAATTCAAGGGGTGAGTATTATCCGAGACTTTATATAGAATATATATTTTTAATGCCTTATCGATGTGGGATTCAACACACTTTCCTCACGCCCAGATCAACTTGAGCGTGAAATGTAAATGGAAATTTAGCTCAAATATACGGGAGGCCCAATATTAAATGGGTGGCTCTGATACCATGTTAAAATAAGGCCTAACTCACTCCAAAATGTAGCTCAAAATAAGAGTTGTCTAAAGCGTTATATAGAGTATATATTTTTAATCCTTAATGTTGAAAATAAAGAGAATAATGAAGGTGGCTATAATCTATTTGGCATTAAATTAAATTATAAAATAAAAGATTTGCATGCATTTATTATTCAATTCAAAGGTTCATGCAGTCAGCAATCTCATGTGGTGCATGCATCTTTTTTTCTCTCTTATTTTCTAAATTTTTATACTAATTATTCTCTTATTATATTTTTCATATGATATTTACAAAAGTCATTATAAAAATATAAAAAAAATAACTAAAAAATTATATATATATAGTCAACTTATCCAATATTTTTATTCCTATTTTTCAAACTCACATGTAAAATGAGTGAAAATAATAAAATATAAAAATAAATATGAATGATTATTTATCCTATGTATGGAATTTTCCTTTTTTTTTTAAATAATTTTTGTCTTTTTCAATAATATTATAATAATATATAAATAGTTATTGTTTTAAAATTAAAATGATTAATGAAGATAAATGTATTTTAATTTAAAAAGGTAAAATGATACTATACATATATATATATGTTTTGACTTTTAATCTATGAAAATTTACTTGTCATCGTTATAAATAACTCCGTCGGTGTTAATGTATGAATAATTTTTTTTCTTAAATATTTAATTAATAATTAAAAATAAATCAATTATAAATTCATGATTATATTATAATGCTGAATAAAAAAATAACAGAATTTCTCTTGTATTTTAGACATATATTAAAAATCAATAAAATTTCATAAATTCACATAATTATATAGATTTCATTAATAATATTTTAGCGCTTCAATAATATTTTAGCACATCAAAATACATAATAATTATATCAAAAAATCTAAAAATTTATAAAATATAATCGATAACTACAGACATAATTTTTTTATATTTTGCATATTCTCCATATAAAAAAATCAATAAATAACAATAAATTCATATAACTATATGAAAAAAATTATTACTTTCATATAAAAAATACTTACAATTTTATTTAATCATTCTATGTTATTGATCAAAGTGGATGGTTTAGAAGCATCTGCAGCAATACCACGACGGCTGCTAAAGTATTACTCTGACCATCACATGACTTCTAGATTATTCCTGGCTCCCATCGTCTCCTAGCATTCTTATTTATAAATGATGATATTTTTCTTTTATTATTTAAATAAGTCACAATGTCTTTATAAAATACTATGGCCTTCTGTTTCTACTCATTTTTAATCCCCGCTTCTCAAAAATATTTATTTTTGTATTTAGAAATTTAATCACATCATTAACAAATAAAATAAAAATAAAAATAATTAAAAAATATAATAAAAAATTTATATGTTATCTTAAATTCTTTCTAATAAAATTCTTCCAATCAACACCATCAATTTTCATTCGCTCTTCAAAGATATATATATATATATATATATATATATAAGTATATTATTTATTAATTAATATTAATGTAATAATTGAATTTATTAAATTTTTTGAATAAATTCAAGACACTGTCCTAAAGAATTAATCTTTAATGAGGAGGAATGACAAAATTCATATAAGCTAATAGAAGCAACCTTTGTGATATTAGATTACATTGAGTGAAGCCCGAATGGGTTTAGCATGGTTGGTATTCTTGGATGGCAGAGTTGGTATCAAAGAGCCAATATTCGAATTCCGACAACGGCAGTGTGAGAATTTCATCTTTTGGATGGGCTCCTTGTGCGCACCGAGCCCCTGAGCCTCTTATCTAAGAGGCTGTCGTGTACCGTAGTTTAACTCTCCTCTTACACTGTCGGGCTAAGATAAGAAAAGCCTCTTAAAGTTGGGATTATCAACTTTTTGATACCAAAAATTATATTGAGTGATGTGATATTGAGATTACATTGACTAATGTGATTGTGACGTAGGACAATCACCTCCCTCATAAATCAATGATATTCCTATATAAACATCACGAGAATCACCTAAATTATATATACTTTTTACTATATCTCTATAAATCATAAAATTAATTATAAATAATTTATTTGATAGCGGTACATCTCTATTCAAAAAATAATTTTGTAAATACCGCAACTTCAATTTATATACAATGATACAATAATTATAATAAATATTAAAATATAATATAAATATTACTGACTAAATAATATATAATTAGTAATTAGCAGTTATATTTTATTTGGTTGTTAAATTAAAAATAATATTAAAAATATAAAATAAATATTATTAATAAATAGTTGGTAATTAATAATTATATTTTAATTCGATTGATAGTTACAATAATATTAAAATATAATAAAAATACTAATCATTGAATAAGACAGTGGTTGGTATGTGGTGATAAAATATTTTTTATGGGTAATATTTTATTTATTAAGTATATAATTTTATATTATTATTTTCTCAATATATAATTTTAAATTATATATATATTTTCATAAAAAAAAAAAAGAAAAGCAGAGAGAAATCGGTGGATTGGCAGCGGCCATGGGATCCCACCAATCAGCAGTGGGATCTTGCTTCAACCTCAACGTTTCTTTTTGACGCTTCAAAACAGAATCTAATCTCAAAGAGTTGAGACCTCAGCCCCACCGTCACCACCAAACACCTACCTCCACCACCACCGCCGTCAATTTTCTCTTTCTATCTCTCTGCCCCTCCACGCCTCCACCACTATCCACCATCTTGTTTTAATATCTCTTTCTCACCTTCTACCATATCTCTAAATCTGAATTTTACGTTTATCTGTTCATTCTTTGGTCACAAGTTGAACATATTGGATCTCTGTTTTAATTCTGTCCCTTGCCCATTTGGAAGAACTGTTGGATAAAATAAAGGTGAGAAGATGAAGTTTGCTTTGTGTTCGTCTTCTTTGGAGCTTTCGAATCTTTGCTTCGAGGGTCTCAGATGTTATACTGCCAATTTGCGATTTCCCAAACCTTTT
Organism: Cnidoscolus chayamansa; assembly: GCA_948266635.1. Taxonomy (NCBI): domain Eukaryota; kingdom Viridiplantae; phylum Streptophyta; class Magnoliopsida; order Malpighiales; family Euphorbiaceae; genus Cnidoscolus; species Cnidoscolus chayamansa. The sequence continues at coordinate 43,528 of CAOGCB010012696.1, forward strand.
CTGGGATTTGGTTTTAGTGCTAAGAATGAGAACGTTCAAGAATCTTATTGTAATGGTAGAAGAATGGTCACTTCTAGCCATTTAATGCCTAGACACCTTGAGGGGTCTTTCATGGGGAGTAAACAGCTGCAGGATCCTAGTCGGAAGCTGGAATTCGTGAGGACTTTGTTGATTGATAACTACGATAGTTACACATATAACATTTACCAAGAGCTATCTGTTGTTAATGGGGGTAATTTATTTTACTCTCTCTTTTCGTATCTCCCTGCTCTTCAACTACTTGTTGTTGCTTTTTGCTATTGTTTTTTTTTTGTTATCATGGACAATTTTATTTTCAATTCAAGCGTATTGAAAGTTTTTCTTTTATTTGTTAATATATCAGTTCCTCCTGTGGTGGTGAAGAATGATGAGTGGACATGGGAGGAAGTATGCCACTACTTGTATGAAGAAAAAGCTTTTGATAATATTGTTATATCACCTGGGCCTGGTTCTCCAACATGTGCAGCGGATATAGGTAAGATTGAGAATTCACTTCCATCCCTTCTTCTTTTAATCACATTTGCAGAGGGTAACCGTTCAAACATTCAAGGCAATGGTATAATTCACTGTTTAGCTCTAATATCCAGTGGAGACTTAGTGCCCTGTTGGACACGATAGAATGGACTACATTTTGGCATGTAATACATATTTGTTAAATGCAATTAAAGTGCAAATGAGATTTATTATCACTAGATGGTATAATGCTCCAAATTTTATTATTGAGATCTAGCAAGGCCTGAAAATACAGTGCTGAAAATTTTAGCCGAGTCTTCAGAAGGTGTCCATCCTCTTATAAATTTGTGGAGTTCTGCACTTTACTGTCATAATGATGATGTTGCCGCTGGAATTGTGATTATTTACTATTAGTGTGTGTGTGTGTGTGTGTGTGTGTGTGTGTATACATATATATGTATTTGGATGAAGTTTATGTAATTCCATTTCAGGGTCATTTGAATCTTACAGGAATATGCCTTCGGTTGCTGCTTGAGTGCAGGGATATTCCTATTTTGGGAGTTTGTCTTGGACACCAGGTATTTCTGCTTATGTTCCTTTCATGCTGCTAGAACTTAGTTTTCCTGACCAATTATTTCTTATGTTTATATTTCTGGTAAGTAATACGTTTTTTTCAAGCTAAGCTAAAATTCTTTTATCATTTTTTTTCTTTGTTTGATTGAAGTGTTAGTTTTTCCCTTTTGTGTCTAGTGTAACTCTTCCTTCCAATGGATAAATCATTTACTGCAATCTCTTTTTATTACTACTTACTGAATTGAGTATGACTTTTAATGTGACAGGCTTTGGGTTATGTGCATGGTGCTCAAATTGTCCATGCATCTGAACCAGTCCATGGACGCATGAGGTACATTGAATAAATCATCAAATTCAAGGCTGCCTTGTTTTTTTTTTATGTCTACTTGATCACATACTTTTCGCACTTCATTAGATATATAATGTTGTCAAAATATTGGATATTGAATCAATCTTTTTAATGATGTTGTCTGTGTCTATAACACATCAAGAATGGTAATTAGCATAGCTGTTATTTAGCAATTATGAGATGTATATGCGCATTTCTCATCAAGTTCTATATGCACTTCGCTTGGCTTTTATAACATTACTGCTCCTGCCTTGCAGTGAAATTGAGCATAATGGTTGCAGACTCTTCAATAACATTCCTTCTGGCAAAAGATCTGGATTTAAGGTCAGTTTGTCTACTTATGTGAGGAAAGGAATGAAATTGTGTTTAACTATTTCTATGTAATGTAATTCTACCAGTAACATGAATTATACAATTCATATCAAATCATTAACCTAACAATGATGAAGTATAAGTAGCCTAGAGTTGGACAAGAATTTTGAAGGTGAATCATAAAAATTGTTAGCAATCGGTATATTCATCAATTCACAAAGAGGAGCAAAAAATGGCCAAATTCAAAAAAAGGAAAAAAAGGAAAAAGTAGAAAAAAGAAAAACTAGGGAAGGTCAACAAATTAATGAAAAAATAAGGGGCAGATGGATTTTGTATTAAAATTTTATCTTGCTAGTTTGGTACTTTGAGTTTGGCCACAACAAAGTCATTAGGCTTTAATTTTATTTTTAGAACATTATTTAGAATTCAGTGTGTTTGTGTGTAATTGAATGTGTTCCATTCTTGACTTGTCGACTATGAACTCTGTGCATCACAACTCTTTGAAATATTTATTTTGTCTAGTTTATTGTCATGCATGCATTATATGGTATTTGACCAAGATCTCTCTTTAAATAGCTCAATTGTGTTGTTTATTTTCTTCATCGTCTTATGCATTATTGGAAACTAGAATAAAATTTTGAGGTCTATAGACAGAGTATTTGAATGTGAATTGCAAGATTTCTTCAGTCAAATAGATGAATACAGAATCATCTTTCTATGAATGTTTTAGCTATATGAGGATAGAGCTACTCTCTGAGTTGTTATTATAGGTCTGTTTTGCTTGCTGCCTTTACTGGGATCTATGCGATGCTTACGAGCATTGCAACTAAAGACTATTTCCCACTTTGATACTACAGGTGGTCCGATATCATTCCCTTGTTATAGATGCACAATCACTCCCAAAGGAACTTTTGCCAATTGCATGGACAACTTCTACTGGCACACATTCTTTCCTTGAGTCTCAGAATTCTGATTTTGTCCCTGATGCTTGTGAGAGTCAGATTAGGCCAACTATTTCTTTCAATACTTTTGCACCAGAATTAGATGATGTAACTTCTTGGTCTTTTAGCCACTCTACAAAAGTGCAAGGGAGAAAAATTCTCATGGGCGTTATGCATTCTACCAGACCTCATTATGGCATACAGGTTTGTGTACTTTCATTGTCTTTAGTTGGTTACCCCTGATTTACTTTTCTGCAAGTTTACATTCTTGAATTTGTTCACTACCAGTTTCATCCAGAGAGTATTGCAACCTTTCATGGAAGGAAGATATTTGAGAATTTTAGAGAGATGACACGGGATTATTGGCAGCGATTGAGGTTGAAATTTGTTAATAAGGGACATGCATTTTGTACTGGTACATGGAAGCTCTTCTAATCAATTTATACTTTTTGCATGTGAACATACGAATCTCATTTCTACTACATTATCTGTTTCCGCTATCTATGTGTTTTCTCTTGAACTTTTTATGTGCATATTCACAGGATGAGCCTTGGCAATGCTAAGGTTGCTCCTTTGTGATTAGGTCTTTTTTTTTTTGAAACACATCTGCACAAAAGAAGCGAGAAGAACACTGCACAAAATGTATGACCCTTCCCTAATTCTCAGTGTCATGCCCAAAGGATGCCGTTCTTTTAAATTTGCATATTGTTTTAGATTCTGCTCATTTTTTATATGTTAATCTCATTCTTCTACTGGCATGTCCATGTATGAGAAAATGAATCTATCTAATTTGTTTTTGGGAAAATGTTGCCAATGAATTTGTGGTTTGACAAATCTGAAAGGCACAATTGTTACAATAACTTGGGGATAAACATAGTGGGCATGTCATGACCTTCTACATCTTACATATGGTTGATCAATTTGTTCAACTTCCTTATATGCCCTGTGCACCCCCTTCCAAAATTATGTGGCATTACTCTGCTTTGCCTCAAGATGCATTATGAATTTCTAACTTTCGTATTTCACTTTGCATCTACACAGCCTTTAATTTCCTCTGAGCAGTAAAATCTTTTTAGCGCGCATGCAGGTTCCTTGTTCAAGTCAACTATTTCGAGTTCCTAGATCTGGGCCATTAGAATGCAATGGAGATGCTCTACCATGTAGAGGAACTTCCAGAAGAAATCGATTACTGGGCAATGCAGATGAGGAAAATTGTTTTAGCATGTCCAGCTTATTGAATTTTCCAGAATCAAGTTTTCATGTGAAGCATTTAAAATTGAAATGGAGGAAGTTTGATAGATTGGCAGCACAACTTGGTGGAGCAAGAAACATATTTTGCGAACTATTTGGAGCTAATAAAGCAGAAAACACTTTTTGGTTGGACAGTTCCTCAGTAGAGAAGGTTTTTGTTTTTTTCTTGTCAACCATCTGTCAGCTAAAAATTGCAGTTCTCAGTAAACTGGTGATTTTAAGCTTTGTTATTCCATAGTTAATAATGAGCAGGATATGGTACTCAAAAGCGTGCCTTCTTTAATATTAAGTTAATAACCAGCAGAATATGGTGCTTAACCATGCTTTTTATTTTGGAAATTTTGCTCATCTGATTAACAAGGTTTTTGTGCTGGCTATATAGTGAGCTTAACTAAAATTTTATTATTGAAATATAATATCTGGTATCAAATTGGGTTAATAATGGAGAGTATTAGAAATTGAGAAGATAGCCTGTTTTTCTTTGAGAGACTTAAATGTTTGATCTTTATACTTAAATGTTTTATTTGTACGATCAGACACATTGACTTGAGCATTTGTTATGGAGTCTCATGAAGACAATTCTGTGGAGCATATGGAGAAATACCATACTTAGGGAGCTCAACTATTATATTTTAATTTTGGATCCCTAATGTTTGATTTGCACATGTGTGAAGAGGGATTTGATGTGATATGATATGTTGTATAAAAAATAGGAGGTGGTTAGTCTTGAACAAAGGGTATTGATTAGTAAAGTCATCTGAGTCAAATTATGGAAAAAAGCATGGAATTGTTATGGTTTAGAAATCTCTGATTGTAGCTTAAATGTGGACAGATAAACTGTGTAAGGTTTTGAAATGGAGTTGTAGTTAGTGTGGGAGATTTGTGATTTTATTGTTTGAGCTTCAGCATCACTTCATATTCCCTTGACTTGGTAGATTATATTTTAGCATGTTTGTTATATTATTGTTATCATCATCAGCTTCATAATTATAATTAGCATTTTTGTGGTTGTTAATGTAATTTACAGTGTAGAAATTTGACATCTAATCCTTGATGTGTTTTGAATTCTTAGAGAAGGGCACGCTTTTCATTTATGGGGGGTAAAGGTGGATCACTTTGGAAGCAAATGACATTTAGATTGTCAGATCAAAGGTTTGTAACTTTATATTGTCCAGTATGTAGCAAAAAAACAAAAAAAAAATTGAATATTAGCGGTGGGTTCTGTATCATGGCTTCATTTTGTTAATTATCAAGTTGTGCACAGAGTGAGAGCTGCAAGATTTTGTGAAAAAATGATGCTAAGTGTCATTCTTTATGGAAAATGATGAATCCTCTGTTCATTTTTCAGTGATGTGGCTTTCAAAAGGGGTGGTTATTTATCAATTGAATATGCTGAAGGCGGTCCCAAAAGCATGTATTTGGAAAAAGGTTTTCTTGATTTTATGAACCAGGTAATGATTGCATTTAGTTCCTTTGGGGCTTCTATGTTGGTGCCAATTCTTGGTCTGAACCTCATGTCGAACTAGATTCATTGAATAGCAATTATGATATAATGTAGGAAAAAAGAAAAGCTATGTATGATGATAATTGCATCAAATATTAGGAAAACAAAACATTAGCATTACTTTTCCAAACAAAAACAAAGATTGCTGTTTTCTTTATTTTATTTGAATTGTAGGAAATATCCACTAGAGGAAAGCTGCGAGTATTTTGTACACCTAGTGCCAATTTCAATCCAGTTCAGATATTGGGTTTCATATTCTCAAGGATTCATTGCTATGGAAATCTAATTGCTTATGCCTTGTTTTGCAATGCTGTCAATGCAACCTGATGAGATATTATTCAGCTGGTCATCCATTGTGGCAATATTTTAATATGACCAATAAAGGCTGTAAATTACTCTGTTAGTGTTGCTTGACGCTTTTCCCATCTCAGGCCATTGTTTCTTTTCCAAGGAAGTTTGGTTGCTTATGTCTGCATGGGAATAAATTTAACACCCATGGTTCACCACAAAATTTAAGTCTGTATGCCCCAAGGATAAATGTTCCTACTACTTCATTAACACACACACACACACACATATGTATATGGTAATGAAGACTTTTGTATGACATGTTTTTCCTGGTTTATGGTGAAAAAAATATATTTTTACCATTTAATATGCTTCCTGTTCCTTTTCTGATTGATGTTTCTTTTACTTTTTTATAGGAACTCCAATCATTCCATTATGATGAAAAAGATTTTGAAGGATTGCCATTTGACTTCTATGGTGGATATATTGGTTATATTGGGTAAGTTTATTAAAATGTATGTCTTCAAATCTTGGCCAACTGGTGTCCTGAAGTGTTAATGCTTTTAGTATTTAAGTGCACACTTCATGAAAGTGATTTATATTTTATACAACAACAACAACAACAAAGCCTTAGTCCCAAATAAGTTGGGATCGGCTGTATGAATCCTCTAACAAATAAGCTCTCAGATAATAACCCAATCACACTCCTTCCATTACTCGGATTTTACTCCTCCATTCAAGTCTATTACTAACTAAATCCGCATCAACATTTAAGGCTCGTAAGTCTCTGTCTATTACTACCTTCCAAACTGTCCTAGGTCTACCTCGACCTTTCTTAGCCCCATCAACCATCAGGTTCTCCCCCTTGCGGACCGCCGCATTGGGAGGTCTCCGTAAAACATGCCCAAACCATC
>CAOGCB010012737.1:0-10468 GCA_948266635.1 Cnidoscolus chayamansa
CCATTTTTTCATGATTATCACACATTAATCTGTAATAACCCTCTTTAATTTACTAATACTTTTAACTCATTGATATTAAAGTGTTTTTAGTACCTAAAAATCTCGACTTTAAATTTTAATTAAAATTAATTATATCGAAAAAAAGGGGAAATAAACAAGTTGAATCCTTGAAGCTGAATCTTGCAAATGCCTTGGAACCAAGGTAACATATATATGGACAGGAAATAGAAAAAAAAGGGAAGATCTTCAAATAGAAACAAAAAGCATCTCAGCATAATTTGGAGGCTGTATGGTGAATGCTATGAATGCAAGCATTACCACTTGAAACAACTCACATTTATGAGCCATTCTCAACTACCATCTTCCTCCATCAAACACCTAGTCTACACAAGTGACTCTCTAGATCCTCTATAAAGGGTCAAGATATCAAAACCCTCTCACCCACAAACCACTTCAGGTTTAGAAAAATGGAAATCTGTTCTACAGGAGCAGCCGTGGTGTTGTGGCTTTTGGGCTTGGCATTTGCATTTCTTAAAGGTGGATTTGCACAAGATACTCTTGTTCCTGCAATCATCACATTTGGGGACTCAGCTGTGGATGTTGGGAACAATGACTATCTCCCTACAATTTTCAAGGCCAACTACCCTCCTTATGGTCGGGATTTTGTCAATCATAAGCCTACAGGGAGATTCTGTAATGGCAAATTAGCCACCGATATAACTGGTAAGTAAAGATCAATCATCATGTGTTACTCCTAAATTGTGTTTCTGCTTATAAAATGTAATTATGTATCAATGCATTAATGATTTGTTTCTTGCAGCTGAAACTCTTGGGTTTAAGACTTATCCACCAGCATACCTTAGCCCAGATGCATCAGGAAAAAACCTGCTAATAGGAGCTAACTTTGCATCAGCTGCATCTGGTTACGATGAAAAAGCTGCAATATTAAATGTAAAGTATTATTTCAATCCTATTTATTGAAATTTTCAATATCAAGTCCATTTCTTTAACAATATTCAAACTTGGGTTTGCAGCATGCAATTCCATTGTCTCAACAGTTTCAGTACTTCATGGAATACAAGAGTAAGCTAGCCAAGGTGGCTGGAAGAAATAAATCAGAATCAATCATCAATGGTGCACTCTATTTATTGAGTGCAGGAAGTAGCGACTTCCTCCAAAACTATTATGTCAATCCTTTGATAAACAAACTCTATACTCCTGATCAGTACGGCTCATCTCTAGTCACTGCATTTACAAGCTTTGTTAAGGTATCTGCTAACTATCTCATCATTTCTAAATTTTCTGCTAGTTCAGTGGAGAATATGCAAAGTGAAATTAGAAAGCTGTGTTTGGAAAACAGGACTTGCATCGTTCAGGTGCTAGGAGACTTGGTGTAACTTCACTCCCACCACTGGGTTGCCTTCCTGCAGCTCGCACTTTATTTGGAGTTCATGAGAGTGGGTGTGTGGCCAGGATCAACAATGATGCCAAGCAATTTAACAAGAAGATAAACTCAGCTGCTACAAGTCTCAAAAAGCAACTTCCTGGTCTAAAAATTGTCGTCTTCGACATCTTCAAGCCACTCTATGACCTTGTTAAATCTCCTTCAGCTAATGGTAACAAATTTAGGGACAGTAAGACTAAGACAGGGAAATTTGAGTTTTGGGTATAAAGGATTGAATTAGATAACAATGTTTTGTATGATGTTTCATAGGCTTTGTGGAAGCAAGAAAAGGTTGCTGTGGGACAGGGACTGTAGAGACAACGATATTGCTGTGTAATCCAAAGTCTCAAGGCACTTGCAGCAATGCCACCCAGTATGTGTTTTGGGACAGTGTCCATCCATCGCAGGCAGCTAATCAGGTTCTTGCAGATGCACTCATTGTTCAGGGCTTCGCGCTCCTTTAATGCCTCGTACATAGAACTTCAACCTGTGTAGCATTTATCTATATAGCGTGCTACTGCATCTCTATTGAAGTCAATAAAAATATTGTAAAATCTCGTCTTCAACTTCATGTTGATGAAGAAACTTATTTTCTAGAGAAGTTCAACTGCAAATTTCTCTCCTCTTGAGTTTATTCTTAGATATCAAAGATGATCATTGATTTTGTTTAGTTATGGAAAAAGAAAATCAACTTGGAATGAAGCAGCCTAATTTCATTTGCAACACAAAATTCAGCTCCAAGAAATCGAGCATACTTCAGCTTCACCATTCATTTGTTATTTTTCCACAACACAGCCAAATATAAGAGGTTACAAGTTGCAGGAAAGAAACAAAAGACATTGTCATAGAAACATAAAATCTCAATGTTCTTTCTACATATGAAAAAAAACTGATACTGGTTTCCTAGTAAAAAATTAGAGCAAGTAGGGATGCAGACTTGGGAGACTTGGGCAAAGCCCACCAATATCTGCACTTTTTAAAGCTTCCGCCTCCTACAGCGCTTGAGCTGCCCTGTCAACTTCTAAAGCATTTGCATCCACCAGCATTACAGTCAGCTTCCCTGAACCCTTAGGCTGCACACACGAGTAAAAGACGATTATGAATGATACCATATGATGTCCACATGCTCACACATATATACAGAGGAGACAGATCGATAGGTAGAGGGTTCATCATGGAGAACTTGTGCTTCAGAAAAGAGAACTTCTAAAATCCACAAACTGAAGATTGGGGGTAGAGACAATTCCATGTCTTTCTTGGAATCATCATTAAATCTCACTGCAGAAAAATTTGTGGTAGCTTGTCATCCTCCGGAATTACTTCCTGGAGCTTCACCTTTCTTGTTCCACCTTTTTGTAGGGCCAGAATTTTGAATCCCAGCATACCCATAGTTCAGATCTCGACCATAAATATTTGAGATAGCATGTCTTACAGACTACAAAGAAAAAATTTAACAGAAATCAGGAAGAAATGAGTAAATGAAACTAACAGCATAATGCAAAATCACAAAAGGAACAAATTAGGAAATGAATGGCAGATCAATTAAGATTTATTTCTTTAAACCACAGTATGAACCAATAATCACAACTTCTTGCACTATGATGAGTTTTCTTCCCAAAAGTTAAAATAACAGAAAACAAGACAGAGATATTGAAGTCACAATAATGGAGACGATAATTGAAAGCACAGTAATGGAGATGATCTCCTTTTCTTAGATAAAAGTTAGGGTCTACATGCGGTTGGCAGGGCTGGCCTGAGGGGTTCTGAGTGCTTTAGTGCCCTTGTCCAAATGGGAACTGTCATTTTATAAGTATGCAAGAATAATTGGAAGAAGCAGATGTCTACTCATGAAAAGTTGGTTATTTAAAAGAGAATCCTTACTAAGCGTAAAACTGTTGCTGGTAATTCTCTGCTCCCAAAGGATACTGGAATCCCATATTTGCATCAAAATTTGGATATGAGATAGGATAATGCAGGTGAGGGATTGGTGGATGGACAGTAGACAAATTGTAATAATGTGAGTCAATTGGAGATGCAATAACACTGCTGTTAGAAGGATATAATGACTGGGATTGGCGGGCAGCAAAATACTTCTCCAGTTCAAGGTAGCGTTCTTTTCTGCTCTGAGCTATTGCGACATAGAGAGGCTTCCCCTCAAACATGATTCCTAAGACAACAATAACATTAGGTAACAAGGAAACTTATTATGAACAGATAAATAGAAGCAGCATGAAAAGATTGGACGAGTCAATAGCTTACCATTCAAAGTGATCAGAGCTTTCTTTGCTTCTTCAGGACTTGAGAAACACACAAATCCAAATCTTTTACTTACCCCATTATCATACCTCATGACTTTTGCTGAAACTATCCTTCCACAAGTACTGAAGATTTTTTGTAATTTGTTGTCATCAATGCATGAATCGAGATTCTTCACGTACACATTTGACTTAAGCTTCTCGCCACCTTTGTTGAAAATATCTTTGCATGCATGTTGTAATATCTTTATGCTCTCAGCTTTCTTTTGAGCTCTTCCCACAAACAAAGTCCTAGGACCTGATTCATAAATCATTTTATTTTTTATTGATTTGCATAATTTGCACTGAACACGCAAGGGAAACAGGGAGGAATACATTCAAAAATTTACCTAGTAGAGAACCATTCAAAGCATCAAATGCTTTCTTAGCACCTTCTGGGGAATCAAAGTTGACAGATCCAAAACCTCTTGATGTTCCATCATGATCCTTCATGATGACAACATTACTAACCTTCCCAAATGCCGAAAACATGTTATGAAGGATATCCTCTGTCACATTATCCGCCAAATTTTTAACATAAAGATTTTTAGTGTTTGACTCTTCATAGAGTGCGGATGCTGCCCTCTCACTTTTCTTGATGAATTTGGATACATATCTGAGAAAAAACGCGAAATGTGAGATCAATAAAACCAGCCACTAAAATAACTGTTGCAACAAGATAAGATAACCATTAAACATCAATGGATATGGAAAGACAAGCTGCCTATTCGAAAATGATAGTATGATTGACATCAATACATGTACAAATGGAAAAGAATATGCCAGCAAAGCACAAGTACAAGCAATAAGAACCACTGCATAGATAAAAAAAAAACAATCACGAAGTAATTACTGTGACTCATCACTGAGGTGATCTAAGCTTGCAATTAATTAGTGAATAAACAAGTTGTCTATATCTCTTTTTTTTTTTTTCTGTCAGTGAAGAAGAGTTCCATTAATGAAAACCCAGTCGTTCAATGAAGCAAAGACTCGCAGTCAAAACATGCAACCTATTAAGCAATTGAAGAAATGACAATTAGAGTTTTAAGAGAAATGGAGAGACCAAGTAAAGGTGACTCACAGTCTCTTTCCTTCAAGCATGGTATCATGGAGAGCAGTTCGAGCAGCCAAGGCAGAATTCTCTGAATCAAACTGGACAAACCCAAAGCCTTTACTCTTGCCATGTTCTTCAACCACCTTGCAAGAAAGTATAGTCCCAAACTGGCAGAACATGCTCTCCAAGCGAACACTATCAATAGAAGAGTCTAGATTCTTCACAAAAAGATTGCCAATGCCACTCTTTCTTGTTAAAGGATCCCTCTGACACCACATTAACCTCATGGGTTTTCCCTTCAAGTACATATGATTTAGTTTATGCAGAGCTTCAGATGCTGATGGAAATGGAACAAGGAGCAAAGTGCCATTAGAACCGATTTTCAACCAGAACTTTTAAACTTGGATAATTAGACGTAATGGAGTTATCACACAACACAAAAGACATACATGAACAAGGAGGAGAAACACAACCCAGCATGAAGAATAAGAATCTATATTTTTCAATACTATATTAACATAGGAGCCAATACTACCCATATCATACTCATGTCAAATATATGAATCAGGACATTAAATTTATAGGTGAACACATGCAGAATGGTGAAGGTTTAAGCAAAATACATTCACATGTGCTTAGAGGTTGGTTTTGGGAGCTAAAAACAACTTCAGCAGAACAAAAAATACTAAACTTGAATTACATCATATGCATATGCAGAGAGCTAAGAGAGAGACATCGAGAGAGAAAAGATAGTGGGAAAGAGAGAACAGAGACATTAGAAATTACCCAAAGCTCTATAAAAGCAAAAGACCACGGCGTATAGAGAGAGAGAGAGAAGCATAAATTGAAAATTTTTGAGCAAACAGTTCTGAAAATGCAAATGAAAACCCCAAAAATTACATGAAAAAACATATGCATATAGATATATAGAAATGGAGAGAGTTTGTTCCAATAGAAATTGATTTCGGGAGTAAGAGATAAACAGAGTTTCAACGGTACCAAAAAGAAGTGAAGATCACAACACTACATACACAATAGAAAGATAAAAGAAAACCCATAAAAAGATGAAGATCACACCAAACAGAAATAAAGAAAATGCAAAAACCACGCAAATTTTCCCGCTAGTGAAGAACCAAAAAGCGAACCCCACAAAATCACATAAATGTATAAAGAAAGAAAAAGTTTAGAAGTTGGTAGATAAAGAAACAGAAAAACGATCAAGATACAGAGAATGTGGCGACAGATGAAGGATTGTACCTTGGTTGTGAGAGTAAAAGTTGACGTAGCCGTAACAAAGAGACCTGCCGGTGTAAGCACAACGACATAGGCGAAGGGTGAAAAGGGGACACACGGAGCAAAACGCAAGTCTGAGGTCTATTTCTGTAACATCCGGGTCCAAATCACCCACGTACAGAGACGTCCTGTATGGCAGGTCCCCCTCTGGCTGCATTAAGGGCGTCGCCGCCATTTATTTTTTTGCTCTCAAAGCGCAAGAGCTCACACATACACAGTGGGAGAGGTCGAGAGAGAAGGGTTCTGAAGATAGTGAGGAATAGAGGAGGGAACTTTTGTTTGTTATAACGGTGAGGTCTCTGTGTGCGTTTGCGTTTTTTTGCAGGTGTGAGTAGCTACTCGCCCCGCGTAGCAGAAACTCAGATACTCGCTTTCGCATGATGCTAAGTGTTCCAGGTGACCCCACAATTTACCCAACGATGTCGTTTTATTACAGTAGCAGCAGAGCATGAGACGGGTGTTTAAACTTTTGGCATCTAGTTTGGTAAGAAGTATAGAAGAATTTGTACTCGCGGTCACAAGGTGGACACGTGAGCCAAGAAGGAAGTTGGAGAATGAGAAACAAGAGTATAAGAGATTCTTAAAACGGCTTGACGTTTGGACGAGAGACCATCAATCTCTATGTAGCATCGTCTGATCACCTTTCGGACTTTTATCACATCATAAAAGTAATTAAGAACATTGGATCATTCATCTACGCTGCTTTCTTTTTGTTCAACTAGTTTTTTCTATGGTATGAATATGATGCATTTACACTGACCAAAAGTATAGATAAAGACGCAATTAGTGATGAGATTATTGCGAATCCGTGTGTTGAAATGCCTCGAATGAACCAAGAGAAGTTGCTTTTCTATGGAACTTTCCTGTTCTTGAGTCCTTGAGAACTTCGGCCATCTTCAACAATTCATATTTCTCAATGGAATATGGGTCTTGGCCTAGTTGATCTTCTGGGGATAAATCAGTAGCCGTTATCCTACCTGATAAATATCTCCTATGCCCATAAAAGGATCCAGAGTGGCTATTTCTCCGACCAAGTTCAATATCTTTTGTGTCATCCATCTTTTTCAGTCTTTGGATATCTGCAGAATGTCTAAATAAATGCCTAGACAAATCTGCAGACAGACTTTGAAATCTATTGGATTGCTGATCACCTGCAGCATCAGTCAATGTTGAAATACTTGAACTGCCAACTGGAGAATCAGAATCTTCTGCTCCACCAGTTTTTCCTGCTGATGACACATTATTATGTTGCTGAACGTCTTTGCCCCGAATAAGTCTCCTTAGCTTGTTGAAAATTTTGATTTTGCTCAAGTTGGTTTTTGGCGAAACTGAAGAATCATTAAAGTCGACTGGGTCTGCAACATAAGAAGTTTGTGATGATGAGCTCTGGTCATACTCAAAATCCAAAATGTCAATCTCATTCTCCCCCATCCCTTCAGTATTTGCATACTCAAGTATTAGCTGTTTCGCTTTCAGCTCAGACTCAGGACTGAGGGACTTGCTTAGGTCTCTTGCAGCTGTTTTGCCTTGTGGAGGCTGAAAATTGCGCAATTCATATCTCAAGCAGGCATTAATCCATCGGAGATAGACTAATTCTTCAATATCAGTACATCGGTCTGCTTGGAGTCGCTCAACTTCCTTTGCCAAGTCTCCATTTTCCTGTCTTAGCCGGTTGCTATGTTCTCTTAGTTCTTCTGCCTGCAAAAATAAAGTAAAACAAAATAAACCTACAAAATAAATCCAATAATAATGGATATATGAAGAGAGAAATAATTTATCAAGAATGATCAAATTACTTCAGGATCTTCAAGAACAGAATTTGCAATGACTTGGGTTGACTCCAACTGACGAGCCAACTCAGAATTTTCTAGATGCAATCTAAAGTTAGACTCCCTTAACTTTTCTGCCTCATCCTCCAATTCCTTCAGGTTTTGTAACCTTAATTCAATCTCTGAATCAGTTGCAGCAGCCTTGAGCTCCTGCTCTTGCAACCTTGTCACTCTTTTCTTAAGGATTAGGATCTGTTCCTTGCTCTTCTCAGCTTCAGATATTAGCATCTTCCTCAGCAATTTAATTTTTGCTTTAGCAGAATCAAGATCAGCAACGACTTTTGCATAATCAGCTGCTTGTGCCTTAAGTCTTTGGTTTTCTGTCTGTAAGGACTCGATCTTGAGATTGAAAATCTTAGCTTCCATATAGTTTATTTTCAGACGGTTCTGCAGCTCTATCATAGCTGCTTCTTGCTCTTTAAGGCCATAGAACTCGAGTAATTGGACCTCAAGATTCTTCTCCCTTTCTTGAAGCATTCTAACCTTGTCATTCAGATGTTTAATCTCTTGCTCATAATCATCATTTTCTACATTTTTAGATGTTCTTGTAGTTTCCATGTATGACTTGCAAATATCTAGGTCCTTTGAAGACATCCCAGTATTTGTGGTACTGAAGTCAAACTCTTCCACGAGATCATCAAATTCTGGCAAGAGGTATCCATCTCTTTCGCCACCATGTTTACAGCTTGGAGGAAGAACCATACCATTATCAGTAGCAACGTTGACTACGTGTGTATCTTCCTGCCAGATAGAAAACCAGGAATAGTTTTTGTTTCAAGTACAACCCAGAGCCAGAAATCCAACAATTTGTTTATATCTTAAAATAAAAAATAGACCACCACCGTCAAAACCAACATATTCACAAATTCTGATACAAATAATAGCCCTAACCAACAGACTTAGTTTCTTAAAGTGACAAATTACAAACAGTTATTGCACCAAAGTAGTGGAAAAATTGTGGCATACAAACAAAGAAAGAAAACAATCAGATATAACAAAACAAGTTTTAGAAGTAGTTCAACATTAGCAAACATAGGAAATCAAATAGTAACAAAATTATGAAAAGAACTTACATGTCTTTCCCCTGAAGCCAAATTGGGTGTTTTCTTCATTGTAGCTTTTCCTCCTTCATCAACTTCACTAACATGATCTGAAAACACATACAATTCAATCAAAGTGGGAACAGAAAGAACAAGAAAACCCAGATAAAAATTCAGACAAGGATGATCAACAAAAGGTATGCACAAACCTAGAGAGCTCGGGGAGCTAGGAGGCTGAGAAAATTTAGGCCTTCTGCATTTTATGCGAGAATACAGAAATCCAGCAAAAGAAAGAGCTAAAGCCACCCCGAGTTTCACTAAAACAGGCCTCATATCCTTCTTATCACTTACCATCTTGAGAATTAGAGCCTTAATTATAATGAAATTGCAAACAAAAGCAAATAGATAAGCAGATCACAGGTTTTCTTCCTCATCCTCCATCTTGATGACAAGAAAAGAAAGATTAGCGTGTCCAGACCAAATCCAGAAACAGAATCAGCTGCAGAAACAAAAAATTAATAATAATAATAATAAAAATGAAGCAGCAGCAGCAGAACACTTGTATTCCCAACAAGAGAACAAAAAACATAGAAGAACCGCATGACAAATCATAAAAATTCAAAAAGAAGTTAGCTATGGCTCATATAATTAGGAGGATTTTTTTTTATTTTATTTTTGGCAACTTCATTGCATCGATGCATTAGAAGGCCCCAAAGGGATCAGAGATTGAACTTGCATCATCAAATGCTAAATTCTTGACATAAAGCTTGCATATTGGATTAAAATTATCCAAAACTTATTATATGAAATATGAACTTAGAAAGTTCAAAATAGGCAATATATTTATCAATAGTATGACTTTTGGGAGTACACGCTTCACAGCTAGAAAGATTCACTTGACTGATCACAGATTAAACTAAGAAGGAGCAATGATAATAATCGAATTCCTCGTAGAGAAACCTCGTAAATGCTCCTAAACCCCATTGAAGACCCAAAGAAAAAACAGGGTAAGTAAACCAAATCGCATTTCAAGAAACGCTGATCTTACCACAAAATTAGAAAAACCAATATAACCCATTTCAAAATAAGCAGAAATTTCAACGACAGTAATTAAAAAAAAAATAGAAGAAAAAACAAAAGCAAAACCCAATTCAAATTTTGCTGAATTTGATACAGATAAACAGATAATTTACTATTAAAGAGAGGCGTCTCTGGCAACGCATTGATTCTGAACTGGGAATAAATCAAACAGTAACGCTAAGTCGCTAACGCTTTGATTGATGTTTGTAGCCTCTGCTGAACAGTAACACATATGCTCTGGTCTCTTTTTCTCTTCTATTCGCTATTATAGTAATGCGAAGTGCTCCTTTTCCGATCAAAATGATAAAGCGCTTTCAGTTTGAAGCTGAGGAAGAATAATATATATATAATTATATAATAAAACAAGCACTCGCAGACCTCGTCTCTTGTCTTATGTATAGTTAAATCATGAATGTGATGTTCAGAAGGAATTT
>CAOGCB010012775.1:0-11545 GCA_948266635.1 Cnidoscolus chayamansa
ATAAAAAATATATTTTATGGCATCAGGCTTACTAATTCTCAATAAGAGAATTAAACCATTCATTGATAAATAAAAAATATATTTTCATCACAATTGAAATTTTGATAACATGAATTTTATTATTTGACTATAAAATGTAATACTTAATTTATATATAAAAATCTTAAGGATATATTCCAGAGAGTTTTTTTTATTTGAGAGTGGTAGTTTGTTGATTTAGCAACATGAGAGTTTCACTTTCTGAGTGGGCTCCTTGTGGATACTGAGTCCTGCACCTCCCACTTAAAATGTCGTTGCATACCGTGATTTATCCCCTCACACACTTTCAAATCAGAGTGTGGGATCCTACAGGAGGACTTTTCCTTTTGGAACTAAGTAATCTTCTTTAGTTTTTCTTATGAAAGTTTGTGCTTTTATTGAAGTGATTTTTTTTTTCTTTTTATTTGATAAAATATCTCTCCAAAGGAAGAGTTAGACTCGACACCAGTTGC
Organism: Cnidoscolus chayamansa; assembly: GCA_948266635.1. Taxonomy (NCBI): domain Eukaryota; kingdom Viridiplantae; phylum Streptophyta; class Magnoliopsida; order Malpighiales; family Euphorbiaceae; genus Cnidoscolus; species Cnidoscolus chayamansa. Next base: position 492 of record CAOGCB010012775.1, read on the forward strand.
CGCACGGGCTTAGCTCAGTAATAAGTAAGTAGCAGAATTGATACAAAGACTAATCAGCAGTCATTATTCACAAATCAACTGATTCATTACATTTTTCCATCTATAATTATAACATAAAAAATTCATTTATAATACTTATACTATAATATAATTTATATTATTTTAATTCAATATTGGTATAAAGTAGGAGTGATAATTTATTATTATTTTTTTTAAAAAGTGATAATTGTTTAGACAATTTTTATTTTTAATTACCAAATCATAAGAATTATATGAAAACTTTCAATCTAAGAATCAAATGTGTACTTTTCAAAATATAATATCATTATTTCAAGTTATTTTTTTTATATTGCATTCTTCATTATTTTTTTACAAAAAACTGATTTTATTTTAATTATAATTAGTGAAATATCAAATTTATTATTAAAATGATATAAAAATAATAATAAATTAAAACGCCATTCAAATCAGTGATATGTGTGTATGAAAATTCGGCATAATTGAAGAAAACGTCAGGTCTTCTGGCATTTTTCAGAACCAGACCTAGCCTTGCGAGAGGTGACGCTTGAGGTGTCTGATACACCTCTTGACGTGGTAGACAATGTCACGGCCAAACACCATAATTGCTAGTGCATTTATCATTTATACATTTATTAACTGATTTTTCGGCCAGCACAGGTTTATTTCAAACAAAACATGTGACGTGAGAAATAGTTCAGATTCGAACTGAAATGACAAAATAAGAATTTTATTTATGTGGATAGATCTTTTATACGCATTGTATTTCGGCCTCCCACATGCTTATCACTAGACTACCGTAATTTGCCTCTCCACTATTCCCTTGGGCCGAAATGTGAAAACCGGTGAGAGTCCAAATCACTTTTTAAAGAAATTAAATGATTTTTCAATTTATTTAAAATTTATCAATTCTTTTATCATTCTTTCATAAAATTAACATCAATTTTAAATATTTTAAATTATAATAATATATAAAGATGATTAATATATAATTTATAAAATAATATAATATATTAATTATTATGTTATATTATTTTATTTTTTATATACCCACTAAAAATATAATTTAGCATATCAATTGATTTTTATGTGCATATAAAAGATAGCAGAGTAACAGGACAATCACCAACTGATCTATAAAAATAGTAAAAGCAAAACAACACATCAATTAGTCTATGCATATCTTTGATATTATTTCATGTATTTTCTTTTTGACATGTATATAAGGGATGTAAATAGTTAAATAATATTTTAGTTGATTTTAAGAATCGAATTTGTATAAATATAATCTATATGGAAATACACTTGTGTGATTATGTTATATTGAGACAGGCCTAGGCATATTAGTTTGAGGGTTCTTTTTTAGGGAAAATTCTGTCAAATTTTAGTCTAATAAAATTGACAGTTATAAAAATTAAATATTCATGAGAAAAAAAAAATTTACATATAGGAATAATTATGCAAAGTGATGTAAATAATAATATTAAGCAATATAGTAGTGTCTCCTACTCAGTCTTCATGGACCTAGGCATGGGGTGCCATAAAAGAACAATATACAATTATTATAATTTTAAATATTTAAAATTGATGTTGTCCCTCTAAATTTGAACTGGTTTTATATTGACCCGTAAGAAGGAAATTGATTTTGATAATAACAAAAATAAATAAAAATGTGCTAATAAATTATTTAAGTATTTTAAACTAAAAAAGAAGACAAAATAGATGACAAGAAAATTAAGGCAAAATGATGAAGAACAAGTCGATTTAGGCACACACATGTAAGAGAAGTGAGTTTTGATTTGCCAAAAAAATTATCTCATGCATAATTTCATAGTATGACTCATAAGTTTGATATCCCGATAATTTGTGCAGCTTTGAATGTCTCTTTTATTCTTATATATTGGTATCAAAGTACTCTTTCTCCAAGCATTTGACATCTTACCTCCTTTCAATATAACATTAAAGAGTTTGGTTAACTAGGGAACTCCTGCCTCTCCAAGGCTCTTCCAAACCTCTATAGGAATATCATCTGGACCACACGCCTTACCAACTTTCTTATGTTTCAAAGCGTCCTTTACTTCACTAACTCTGATACACCTATTCCAACTGAGATTTTTATCTGTCATTGGAAGATCCAGAAAATCTTGTTCATGTTCTGCGTTGAATAGTTGATCAAAATAGGCTCTACATCTCTCCTCAATCTCTCAAAATTCTCTGAGCTTCGTCCTTTATACACTTAACTTGGTTTAACTCTTTACTTTTCCTCTCTCTCAACTTTGCAAGCTTATAAATACTCTTCTCCCCCTCTTTAGTTCCTAGTTGTTGATATAATTCTTCTAGTGCTTTACCTCGGGCCACACTAATGGCTTTTTTGCTTCTTTTTTAGCCTTCTTATATTCCTCAAATGCCTCATTATTTACCGTATTTTGTAATTTTTTTATACCATTCCCTTTTAGCCTTAATAGCCTTTTGAACCCTCTTCATTCCACCACCACACATCTTATGGTTTAGGCACTAACTCTTTAGATACCCCAAGCATTTCACTTGCTACTTTCTTAATGCATCTTTTCATGTCCTGCCATAAGTCTTCAGCACTACCCTCTAGTCCCCAAACATCCTCCTTCAGTAGTTTTTCTTTAAAAGTTCTTTGGGTAATATCTCTCAACTTCCACCATCGTATCATTGGTTCTAGGACTTTATTTTTCCTCCCCCAGTTGCTTTTACTCTTAATATCTAAAACCACAATCCGATGTTGAGTAGTTAACGCTTCACCAGGAATGACTTTGCAATCCTTACACTTCCTTCTATCCCTCTTTCGAGTTAGTATAAAATCTATTTGGCTTCGAGTTTGTCCACTCTTGAAAGTGGTCAGGTGAGACTCCCTCTTTTTAAAACAAGTATTTGCCAGCAATAGATCATAAGCCACTGTGAATTCCAAAATGCTCTTACCCTCCTCATTCCTGGTTCCAAACCCAAAACCCCCCATGAACTCTGTCATAACCGTTACTATCTTTACCAACATGCCTGTTTAGATCCCCTCCAATGAATATTTGTTGATCATCTGAAATATCTTGCATTAATTCATCCATCTCCTCCCAAAATTTATCCTTGATTGCTCCATTCAGGCCTACTTGAGGAGCATAAGCACTTATAACATTAATAGTATCATCCTCCAACATTAGCCTTATAGAAATGATTCTATCCCCCGTTCTCTTCACTTCCACCACCTTGTCTTTAAGTTTAGGTTCAACTATGATGCCCACTTCATTCTTGTTACTTTTTAAACCACAATACCATAGCTTATACCCTGAATTACCAATTTCTTTAGCTTTATTTCCCTTCCACTTAGTTTCATGCAAACAAGCTATACTAACATTCCTTTTTTTTAGGGTATCAACAAGCTCTATAGACTTTCCTGTCAAAGTGCCAATGTTCCAACTCCCCAACCTTAATATTCTCTCTTGGACTAGCTTCTTTAGCCGCATCCGTCCATGATGCGGTAGCCATTTTCTGTCTAACACCACATTCAGGCGCTGATGTGACGAGACTAGCTTCTTTACCCATACCCGTCCATGGTATGGGAACCCTTGCTCATACTCCATCACATCCGAGTGGCGACGTAATGGAACCCCTAACTCATTTAACACTACACCTGGGTGCCGATGTAGTGTGTGCCTAGGTGGGCGCGTCCCCATGATATAATGATAGTTTAAAGGATCAATAGTGAGATTGGCTAAGTTTTTACGCTGGCCGCCTACTTATTGCAACCCTCCTCCTTTACCCGGGCTTGGGACCGGCTACGCTACTCGCATAAGCAGAGTTACTCAAGAGAAGCTTACATTGAGAGAATTGATTACAAAGAGTTTTTCTTCACTTCAGCATTCATTGGCAAATCCAACTATTCTCGTTCTTTATAGCTTCAACTGTAATAAGAGAAAAAAAAGAGTTAATTTCTTTCATCCACCAAAACCTATTTAATGTTGATTGCAAGCTTGGGATAGCTTGTATTTTGAGTGTTTGGTGAGAAACACTTGTATTAGGTTACAAGAGCCTTTGAAAAAATAGGAGAATGTTACGAGATCCTTTTAAAACTTGGGAGAAAGTTACAAGATCCTTTGAAAACTTGGGAGAAAGTTATAAGATCTTTTGAAAACTTAGGAGAATGTTATAAGAGCCTTGCAAAACTTGAAAGAATTGTAAAGGCTTGTCTCTTGCTCATTCAAAAGAGTCAATAGTGGAGGAACAATTGAAAGAGGAAGCTTTGAGCGAGTAGACGTAAGCGGGAAAGTCGAACCACTATAATTCCAAGTGTTCAATCTTCTAATCTTTATATTATTCATGCTATTTTCATCTTATTTATATTGCCTCTAAGTTATCTAATTTACTCTTGTTGTATCTATGATAAACCATTGAATAATTATATTTGTGGTGTATTTGAGTAGAAGAGTTATTGTTTACGTGTTTTTAGAAGTTTTGGTTTCAACACAACATATTTTCTGCAGTAGCTAAGGTTTCTAAATTATTTTGAGCAATAATAAATATTTGAAAAAGTGTTAAAGAGGTTTGATTCACCCCCTCTTGTACTTAGATTTGGGACTTACAATATACTTATCTCTTTCTATTTCTACATTGCACCAACACTTAATATTTTTGTAAATTGACCTACTAAACTTTATTTTTGTATTATTCAAGTCATTTTCATGCATATTTCAAGTCATTTTAAAAAAAAAAATTACACTTCAGCCCTTGTGTACGAAAGCATGTTTGTCATTTAGTCCGTTTTTCTCTTTTTATGTTTTAATGGGTAATTTTAATTAGCAATTTTGACAACTTTACGCATCTCATTCCAAAATATTATTTTCACTTATTAAACGTGTTTTAAAGTGTTTTTCCTATTTATGAATTAAAAATTTTAGTCCTAGAACATATTAAAAATTTCATATGAGAGAGTGGATGAATTAAGCCAAGAAAGTAACTAGAACAAATATTTCTGAATTTTTATGGTATTTCAATTGGTTTAATGAGTATAGAATTGAACTCTCTTCTATTCTATGTTGTTGTTTGTACTCATTGAATATAAATTTTAATTTAGGAAGTGAACACAATGTTTACTTATTTGGTCAAATGCTTTTGTGATTGAAATAGAATCATAAATCCCCACTTGTTTCATATACCATGAGATTTGTGATATTTACCTGATTTATTATTACACAGAGTTTGATACATGTATGCAATTTTTTTTCAAGAAAAAGGAAAACATAATAAAATTTCTTATTTGAAGTTATTTTCCTTTTTTTTTTAGTATTTTTTAAATTTAATATTTAAAACATGAAATGAAATGTCATTATTATGTTAATAATTTTAAATATGGTCAAATCAATTAAATTCACACAATCAACCTTCAAGTTGAGAGTGAAGGACCACTCATCTCATCTCAGTATTAAAAAGAAAATATCAAAATATTTTTAATAATAAAAGATTTTAAAAAAATAAAGATTTTGATGCATCTCAAATTCATCAAAGATCTAGACCAGCAGGGAAAGCAGAACAGAAATCATCAAATTCATATCATTTATCAAAACAAAAGGCATGTAATACCCCACCTACAAACAGAAATCCTAAACTTACAAAAAAAAAAAACAAAGCTCACAGGTATCAAATGACATGGAACTCAAGATATTGATGCTCCTTAAGCACCCTTGTCTGATTTTGCAGCGGTAGCTGCTGCTTGTCCTCGGAGCCGACCAGTCCTCCTTGCAGCAATAAGGCCAACCTTTTGTCCAGGAGGAGCATCACGGCGAACAGTACTGGCATGGCCAATGTGCTGGTGATTACCACCACCATGGGGATGCTCCACCGGATTCATAGCAACACCACGAACCTTAGGCCAGCAGTTCCTCTTGACTCTGTATTTATGATAAGCATTTCCTGCCTTTAATAGCGGTTTCTCAGTCCTCCCTCCGCCTGCCACTTGACCAACCATAGCACGGCACCCACTCGGCACAATCTTCTTGGCTCCAGAAGGAAGCTTGATTCTAAACAAACACAATCAACAGTCAAAAATAAATTCATTATGCAATTAAACAAAAGATCATATAGGGTAAAAGACAGTGGATGCATCAAACCAGAGGAACTACTTAATTTGTAGCCATATAAATCAATGTCAGCCGTCTTAAGATGCTTCCAAGTTTATCTCAACTAAGATATTAACTAATTCGCCTACTTTTGGAGATTTAATCCAGGATAATCTCAACTAAAATTTGCTCATGTTCTACAGTTCTACTGACTACCAGAGAATGGCAATAAGTTTAGGTCCAATAAGAACTTTGCACAGCTTAAGTACCTTCAAGAACGAGAAGACAAGCATCTTAAACTAATATTTCCAATTAGAAATCCATAGTAAAACGCTCAAATTCAGCAACAAAACATGAAACAGAAATGATAAACAAGATCAATTTTTCTGAAAATAATGAACATCAAACTTCAAAGCTAATTTACGTTCCAACAAATTCCTTAACATTATGGAATTAAGAGGACAATAAAAAGGAAAAACAAATACCAAAACAGAACTAATAGCATCAAGAAAAATATTACCTTGTAGTTCCGTTATCAGGATTATGGCTAATAACAATAGCATAATCCCCAGAACATCTAGCAAGGACTCCTCTATCACCCACATGATGCTCCACATTACACACAACAGCTCCCTCCGGAATCGATCTCAGGGGCAACACATTTCCAACCATCAAATTCGCCTTCTTCCCACAGTACACAAACTGACCAGTATACATCCCTTCAGCAGCAACAAAGAGCTCCTTCTGGTGCTTGTAACGAAAAGGGTGGCGAAAGGTGACTCTGGCGAGCGGCGCTCCACGACCCGGATCATGAATAATATCGGTGACAACTCCCTTGAGATATCCATTGCGCTCTCCAAAGTCGAGGGAGCGGAAGCGGGCAGGACCCTTCCGATGGTGAGTATGGGACTTGAAGACGGAACCTGCACCCTTACGCTGGGCACGGATAACGCGACCCATATCTGCTTTAAGAGGGTTTTGGTGAAGGGAGAAGCAGCGGCGACTGGGATATGGAAAGGGGAGATTATATATTATTGAGGGTTTTTGCAGAAGAAGAAAAGCGAGTCTTTTTAATGAGATTAGGGCTTCGGCGGCTTTGGTATTTATCGGGCTGGGCTTGGCTTCAGCGGCTTTAGCATATCATCACCTTCTGGTTAATATATAAATTAATCTCTCACAAATATGTCGATAATTCTTAAAAAGAAATATTATTTAATTTACTTTAACGCTTCCAAAATGTTTAATTGTTCGGATTCAGTCTTAAATTTTTTTAATTCTGTTTGGATTGGTTGGTTTCAATTTAGGCCCATTACTGAATAAATAATTATTTTTGTTAATTTTAAAAATTATTTTAAAAGAAATAAACTACTTTTTAAATAAATTATGCTAAATAAGAAAATATAAAAAAAAATTTCTAAAAAAATAAAAAATAAAAGAAATTAAGTGATGGGTGTGAAATTCAGTATAGTTTTTATGATAAAAAATAACGACCAAATTTATCGATCAAATCATATAAAAAGCAGTTGATAAAATATATTACTGACTGTTTACCGACTATTTAAATTATTAACACATAAAATACTGACTGTTTATCGACCATTTAAATTACCGATATATAAAATACCGACTATTTATTAATAATATGTTGTAGTTATATTTTCAGTTTTCTTATAGTTTTAGTATTTTAGCATTTTATATTTATCTTAAATATTAATTGTAATATGAACAGTTAATCTTAAAAATAATTGAATTACATTTTAATTTTAACTTTATATGATATATTACATATCATATAGATTAAATTTGAATTAAAATAGTTGATATATTTTATATACGATAGCATCTCTTTGACATCAAAATCCTATTTCTTGAACGTAATAGTCGAGAAATATTTGGAATCTAGCCTAAAAGGATTACTCGAGTGTAAAATAATCTTTTAAGTGTTTTTAAGTTTATGATTTTAAACATATTTTAAAGAAACCGATTTAAAAAAATAAATAAAAGAGATTTTAGACAAATTGAAACATTAGGGTTGACCATGGAGTTTGGTTCAATCAGCTCGAGAATAAAAAGATAACAACTTAGTTTAAAAGATGAAATTTCAAAAGTTTTCCTCTCTCGGTGAGTTCCCAATCTCATAAACTTTTATAAAGAAATTCAAAGAAAACTAAACTTGACTTATTTTAATTATACATTGAAAATGTTTCAAAATAATTGCTCCCCTTGAGTGGAAACTTGACAACTCTTTAAGAATCATCAAACTTTACCATTTTTAAGTCTTCAAGGGGCAAGTAAGCTCCCTTATCAAATTCTATGTTTCAGAAGTGCATATAAAATGAAGTTCTTGCATGCAATAGAAATTAGCTTTTTGAAGCGAGAATGTAAAAATGTAGCTTTGGGTTGAAGGTAGTCTTGAAGATTTGATCCCTGAAGCATAATGCATCATATGGTCTTATATTGGGTTAATAGTTTTAGAAGATTCTAATTACTAATTGAATCTAATGGATGTTGTTTTAGATGATTTAAAGTGAGGTTTTGAGCTTTGTAGAATGAAATATATAGAATGGTACTTCTACTTCTGTTTAGTATTACTTTGAGTTGTTTTGGGGTTATACTATAATAGGATCGCTAAGACAAATGCATATCTCAAAATTAATAAAGATAGTGTAATGTTGCATCGCTAAGACAAATGTATATCTCAATTTTATGTGAATATATATATGTGTGTGTGCGCGTGCGCACATACTATAAGTTAAGCAAAATTTATATAAAGTCAAATTTTCATATTAAATGAACTTGTATAACGATAACATCAGTTAGAAAAAAAAACTATAAATTTAATGTTCCGTTGTAATGTCTCGATTGTAATGTCACACCAATGGTTGATATTGGATGGAGTTTAATAATAGATTGATATAGTTAGAATGAATTATTCCATTTAATTTAATGTTCGGTAACCCATTGGGCTTCCAACCCAGCAAGGCAGCACATATTTGATTTAAACATCTTTAAATCATAAATTTATACTTAATGAATTTAGCATATGCTTAGATCATGAGTGCCATCAAGCACTACATATGACCCCAAGGTGTCAAAAAGGTCAATTGTTGTTCGACCATAATACATTTCTATATACGGTTATCATGCAATACATCCTTTCACCATCACATTCAGACTCTCTATTGATATGACCCTTTATGTCTATGGTTTAATGGTTGTAAAACTATTGAATGATTAATATCATTGTTCTAATTGAGCCACATGAGTCATACTCACATTCGGACTCTACTCCTCTCAAAAATTTCTTTATGAGTTTTCGACATAATAAAATCTCTACTTTATTCAGGATCAGTGAATCTTTTGTTGACCATTCAATTTCCTCCAAGTACTATCATTATACATAGTCTCTCGTCTAAGAATATTTCATATTTATGAAGCATCGAGCCTTTGAGTCAAAGTATAACTTATATACTTAAGGTATCCTTGATGATCTCAAGTCTAATGATAATGCACGACTAATATGATGTGAGTCTTTCATGAGAAAGAAGAAATATCTCATTATTGGGTCTCCAATGTACTTATTTCTAAAACAAGCTTCCATATATTAACTTTGAACATCACCATGCTCACAATTATGAGAACCACTGCTTAACTTAGTCAAGGAGTATAACATGTGGTAGTCTATCCGCATCGATGATGTCCCATCTCATCAATGCTATGACCATTGATAGTTTTGGCATGGATACATTTGCATGTAATAAGAATCTCACATCATGAACTCTTCATGATTTTCTCTACACTGTGTCATAGGATGCCAATAATTTTATTATCGGTTTAAATTATTATAAAGATAATAATCAAGTAGATATAATTAAACAAATACACCAATAATAAAGGAATATAATGATAGTATTATTACTAAATCAATATTCACAAAATAAACCATATTACATATTGGCTTTAGGGTATACCTATTGAACAATGCGAACACCTATGTACACTAAAGTTTTGAAGTGAAGTCATTAGAAAATGATGCTTAACACGACGATTTGATGATGTTGAAGTGGGGGAACATATAATAATAAAGAAGGAAAACTAAGGAAAATCAATTGGTTGCAAAGCAAGGATGATGCTTTTATATTCTTTCTAATAACTAAATTTTAGAGATAGTTAAGGAAAAAAACAAGGAAATAAATACTATAAGAAGTAGCTTAAACTAGTTCAAGGAAAATAATTTTAAATTTAGGAAGAGGATAGAAAAACTTTAGGTAGGATGATGTTCAAGCAAGGAAAACTAAGGTTGTGTGTTTGAAAAAAAAGTGACCAATTTAATTAGTTCAATTTTATTTCTAAAGAATTTGAAGTTTGGAAAAAATCGAGGCAACCAAACCGATCAATTTATTGAAAAATATTGAATTTGTTGAGGTTCTAGTCATATTTTCTACTCAAACATTTTTTTAATAAGTTTTAATACATTTCTCTTTTAAAATCAAATAAAAATCAAACTGATTAAACCAATTAAACAAAATTGAATTTTTTTAGTTCTATTTGATTTTATTTTCTTCTTAGTTCAATTTGGTTTTTAGAATTTTAAATTTTTATCAATTTTAAATTTTTTATTCAATTCAAAATCAACCAAATGCTCATTCCTAATGAAAATCTTAAAAGTGACAGAATATTCTATAAGGGGAATATTGGTAATGAGATGATATCAAAGATTACGAGCCCAAATACTTGTCAAAATGTCAATACACATAACATCCAACATACAATGCTATGCAACCATGATTAGTTTCCTTTATATTGAACTCGTCTAATCATACAATGGTGCATGTTGAAGTCCATAGAAATAGGGACAACAATCAAAACTTGTAATAATAACACTCATGCAAACCACATCCATATTGATTTGCAACACATTTTGAACTTTCATGCATGTCCACCAAACTTTTGGGATGTAGC
>CAOGCB010012829.1:0-12593 GCA_948266635.1 Cnidoscolus chayamansa
GATGAAAAAATGGAGGATTTAATCCTCATGAAAAAGAACTAAATACTAATCCTAAAACAAGGTGACCAATGATGAAGATGGGAATGACCAAAATGCACTTGAAATCATTTTTGTAACTAAATATGAAAATTTTATTTTGGACAGAATGTATAAAATAAACATGGACATGGATAGTGGACTTGTGGACAAAAATTGCTTAAAAAAAAGAACTTGGTACACAAGGACCAAAACTGAAATTTTACTTAAGAGACTAAAATGGACTATTTGGGAAAGAACCATGGACCAAAATAAAATTTTTCATAAGAACTGAATTAGGACAGTAGGTCTAGAAAATTTCTGGGTTGAATTTATATAAATAGAGTAAGAAAATTAGCCTAAATAAAATTTGGGAAAAAATAGGGACTAAAGTGAAAAATTATAGAAATTTTATACCAAATTGTAAATTGCCTTAAAAGTCAAGTTCTAAATTATTGAGCAGTAAATTGGACAAAAATTTTGAGTAGGTATTAAGCCTAAAATATTTTAATTTATAGATAAAAATGAAATCATGGACCAAAGTAACTAAATCATAAAGAACTTACGACCACATTGTAATTTACTATAAGAACCAATTTTAAAATTCTGGTAAAAAATTTAGACATAAAATATTGGACATAAATCACACCTAAATTATTGAAATTTATGGATAAAAATTTAAATGATAAAAAAATTAGGTAAGTTAAATAATATTGAAAATTTACCTAAAAAATTATAAAGTAAAAATTTCTAGAATGAAGTGGACTTTTTGATAAGAATAGATGATCTTAAATTAAATAGAAGAATGAATTATAAATAAAGAATTTACAAAAAAATATGGATAAATAATTAAGTATAATATAGTAAAAAGATGAGAAAAATTTCAATTTATAAAAATTAAAGTAAATACATATAGGCTAAATATTTCTAGAAATATTAAAGTGGTCAAATAGAAATATAATATCTATATTTTAAAATAAGAAAAAGGAAGTAGTAAAAATAAAAAATATGAACTGAGTCTTAAAATTTCATAAAAAATAAAGAAAATATATATTATTGAGATAGCAACGTATATACTATAAATTGATAATTATAGCCCTATGATTTATTAAGTTAGAAAATGAGATTAATATATAACTATGTCATATCATTAATCCGCAGATCTGCTATATATGATACCAGGGATATAGTGAGATACCTTGATGGGCGGGTGTACAATGAGGTACCCCGAGTGGTTTAAACTTGATGCGCTTACCATAATGATTGATGGCTTGATCAATCGAGTGGCTTCGGCCCAAACATATGTGACTGGGTGGCTTCAGTCCAAATATATTTGACTGAATAAAAATGATCAGCGTATTGATTTTTACCACACGCAGGTACCAGTTTTCAAAGATCGTGATTTGCAGAGGCCACACAAAGACGTAACAACGAACATCGTGAAGTATGTAAATATTTTTGTAATATTTTGACATGTACTAGGGACTTAAATTTCGTAATGTAATTAATATAAATAATACGATTTTATATTTTGGATATGTAAACATAAGAACGTATGTAAATATAATAATATTAATATTAAGCGAATTTGTTTTTTATCATTATTTTATATGCTTGCTCATCTTTTAATACGAAAAAAGAAATTAAGAAGAAAGATAGCACCGCCTGTCAGAATTTTTGAGTCTAGAGATCACAATAATAATTTTACTATTTAATATAATTATAATACACAATTAATATTTACATATATAATTTTATATTTTATAATTTATTACAAAATAAATTCTAACAATAAGGGCTCAGAAGTTTAAAATATTCAAGGAACTGAGGGGTTGCCCATGACTAGGCCTGGCCCTGGGGCCTCATTTACCGAGATGGAGCAAAACTTACGTCTGAACATGATGGATCTTGGTCTGAAGTGAGGTCTCTCAGACAAGAATATGAAGACATAGCCACGGGATGGTCGAGAGCTACCTGGTTTTTGCTTGTTAACGTAACCTATGGTTAGCTGGAAATTTCTCACCTTAACCCTGGCCCTATGGCATATCCAAGCTCATTCTTCAATAATTTAAAATTCTAACATGATATCCACCATAGTTTTTAACTAATATGTTATGTACTTAATTCAATATGCGTACAAAAATTATTCTTAATTACTAAGACAATCTAACTGCATAAATCATTACTACAACAGTTATTCTATATTAATTTTATTTTTCATAGAAGATTAATTTTTTTATTTATGATTGTGACCGTCGTTTTGATCTTGAAAATAAAGTGAAATGTACAATTTCAGCTTATTAGTTATCTTTATTTTCTTTTACAAGCACTCTAGTTATCCACGCATTCTTCTTCAATAAAGGATGGAATTATAGTTCTCTCTCAAGAAATAACAGAAAAACCACTCTTGTAGACATAACTAAAGGATGAACTTGTTATTCCTCCCTTCAAAATCATTGCAAAAACACTGCTGAAAGGCAACAATGTTTTATTATGTAGTGTATTAATTAGTACAACGATATTGAAGCAGATCATTAATATAAAACCACCCAACTGTTAGTAATCGCCAACTTTAGTCTTCAGCGGACTGCATGTGTGGAGCTCTAGGGTCCTATACTTCATAGTTTGTTCGAGTTGTTCCTTCTATCGAAGCCCCGCAACTTCATATCCTAAGTTTCTGGGTGGATTTCATCGTTATTGCTAATTTGGTGGACCTCACCGTAACGGGTTTTCTTTAGGCAATAAGCCATGTTTTATTTTCCGTCCAATTTGGATCTCTCTCTCTCTCTCTCTCTCTCTCTATATATATATATATATACATATACCCTTTAATTAATAAATAAAAAATATAATTTATTAATTTGTAATTAGTTAAATGTGTAAAATAATTTATAACAACTTTCCGAATTCTACTATTGACTGGTGTTTGGTTATTATAAATAAATAAACTAGCATAGAGTTGTCAGAAAAGCTGGACCTTAGAGTACCGGTTTCTGCTGCACAATAGCCACCTGTACTCGCCAGGAAAAGCCTCTGCTCTGCATCGCATTTGCATGCAGAGTGGGATGATTGGAAGGGATGCTTATTACAGAGCAAGAAAAGGAAAGTCAAGAAAAAAAAACGAATTTTCCGGTTGAAGGTTAGAACTACAAAGAAAGAAAGCTGAACATTAAAACCGAGAATTGAAAAAAAAAAAAAAAGATTAATCGTATCGGAAAAGGCTAAAATGGGCTTTTGGTTTCTTCAAAATTGAATTCAAAATAAACTTCTTCTTTTTTGTTTCACCGTTTCTTCAAAATTGAAGGCTCGGTTTTTGCGGAAACAGAGATGGCTATAGCTATGTCAATGGCTTCTTCTTCTTCTTCTTCTGCTACTGTCGCAGTGGAGAAGGCGACTAGTGATCTTCTAATCGGTCCCGATTGGACTATGAATATCGATATTTGTGATTCTGTTAATTCAAATCGTTGGTAAACCTTTTCTTCATTATTTTTTTTCTTATAATTTGTAAAGGTCCTATGGTTGCAAGTTTGAATTTCTCAGGGTGGCGAAAGATGTTGTGAAAGCTGTGAAAAAAAAGTTGCAACACAAGAATCCTAAAGTGCAACTGCTGGCGTTAACGGTACTTTGAGGAATTTAATGGCCCCTTTACTTTTTAAGACAAATTCTATGATATAATTTCTCTGTATTCAAGATCTTTTTTTTCCATCATCTGTGTTCCACTTTGTAATTTAAGTAAGTTTCTGATTTAATGATCACAATTGCATGTGAATTAATATGTTCTGTAGCTTCTAGAAACAATGGTGAAGAACTGTGGTGATTATGTTCATTTCCAAATTGCTGAAAGGAACATATTGGGGGAGATGGTTAAAATTGTAAAAAAGAAGGTAACTATTTGGTTTCTTAGTAAATTCATTTCATTATACTGTGCATCTTGCCTTCCAATTCTTGCATGTAAAGCTAGTAGAATTGCTGAAAGGAATTCTTTGTTGCTGTTAACCACCAGATGCTACTAATCATTTTGTCAGAAATCAATGTAATTGTTTGTGTGGATCTTAAGTCTTGTCCTAAAATAATTATTTGGATGGATTTGTAGACCAATATGCATGTAAGAGATAAAATTATGGTTCTGTTGGACTCTTGGCAAGAGGCTTTTCGGGGGCGAGGAGGAAAACTTTCTCAATACTATTGGGCGTATGAAGATCTAAGGGTGAGCCTATATATTTGGTATTCAACTATTCTCTTTGATGATTTACATAAAGGATTTTATTTTCTTCTTTCTAAATGTTTAGTTGTCCTTCATTTTTATATGGTGGGATACTAACTGTGTCATTAATTCAGGGTTTATATTGTTGAGCATGATTTGGCAGTGGGGGTCTTAACATGGTTTAAGATTACCTTGATTTTGTGATCCATGTCCTGGTTTAAGATCGCCTTGATTTTGTGATCCAAGTCCTGGATTAAGATCATCTTGATTTTGTGATCCATGTCCTGGTTTAAGATCATCTTGATTATGTGATTCATGTTAATTAAGAGTGCACTTAATCAAATGGTATTAGATTCGTCGTGTGGAATTTAACTGTTGTTCTTATATTAACATAACAGATATGCCATTAATCTACAGAGTATGAACTTCTAATCATGGATTATACATATGGCAGCACGCTGGAGTGGAATTCCCCCAGCGTTCTCTAAATGTGTCTCCGATATTTACATCCCCTATCGCCCATTCAACTATGAGTCATGCTAAAGCTGGATACGGAATGTCTACCAATTCTTCTAGAAGGCTTGATGAAAAAATGGCAACAGAGTTTGAAGGACTAACGTAAGAGTTGGCTTTTGGTTTGCACATTGTATTAATCTCTTCTTTATTTCTCAAAATTGTTAACTTTCTTGATGTCTTTTTGCTGATAATTTCTCTTAATTATTAGCTTGTCAGGTTTTGATTCCATGTGGAATGTTATGGAGCTCTTAAATGACATGCTGCAAGCAGTGAACATTGATGATCGTGAGGTATGTATATTTTCTCCGTCCTTGAAATATTGGTTGAAAATGTTTTGACATGCTCTGTTGTGTCTTTAGGCATTGAAAGACGAAATTATAGTTGATCTTGTCAATCGTTGTCGTTCAAACCAGAAACAATTGATGCAGATGCTAACTACGACTGGGTTAGTTCTCTTTAAATGTCTTCTACTGGCAACGCCAAGTTCACTATATACTAGAAGGCTTTGGTTACTGAAGTGTGTTTTTGCCCATGCAAAATATAGTGTGTTCAAGTCTAAAAGTGTCTTGGTTATATGGTAGGGAAGAGGAACTCCTTGATCGTGGCCTTAAATTAAATGACAATCTGCAAGTCTTGCTTGCAAAACATGATGCTATAGCCTCTGGTTCTCCTATGCCAACTCAACTTAATTGTTTAGGTCCCAAGCAAAGCGAAAGTTATTCCTCCAATATCAGTTCAACTGAAGCAAAAGACTCTTGTCCTAGTTCTAGCTCTAAGGCCACTGTGTCAGCTGCTAATATAACAAGGAGCCCTATTGGCGAAGAAGACGAAGAGGAGGATGACTTTGCACAGCTAGCTCGCAGGTATCGCAAATGCTCTATCTTGTATGTTGTTAAGGTTAAAAGAAACAATGTAATTGTTGATTTTCTGGTTGGAGAATGAAAAATATAAATGGTACTGAAAATCTTAATCATTTATTTAATATCATAATAAATCTAAATCATAACTTCAAAATTGAAAAGATATTATCTAACATATCAAAACTACTAGAATATATTTGACAACATTAATCTAAACACAACATGGTGGAATTGCTGGATATGGATCTCCACTTTTTGGCTTCGTGACAGATCCAGTTGGATCGTTTAGTTTCTCTTCAACATTTGTGGAGGATTTATTAAACTATTTACTTTACCATTTGTTCTACATGATGCATTTCATTAAGTTGCAAATTTCAATTTTTTTTCTCCTCTGTGAATGTAGGCATTCAAAAACACATTCAAGTCCATCTCAAATCCAATTTGGAACCAGCAAGGCGCTGGTGCCAGTGGGCACCAATAATGCAACTTCTTCTACGACCACCTTTTCAACCCCTGCACCAATTAGGACTACAGAAGAGCAGGATATAATTGATCTTTTGAGTATCACCTTATCAACACCATCTCATCATCCCCAAACAACTCATACTCCAACAGCTGCTAACCAAAGTCCGCCTCAAGTTTCAGCCTCAAGCACACAAGGTCGTCCTTATTTCAACCAAGGGCAAGCAACGTACAACAATTATGTTGTTCCATGGGCCCAGCCTCAATCCCAGCATCAGTTACAAGTTTCGTCTCAGCCCATTTTACAGCCTCAAATCCGGCAACAATTGCAACCTCATCCTCAATTTCAATCACAACCACACGCTCAGCTTCAACAGAAATTTCAACATCAATCACAACCAAACCAACATACTCAGCCTCAGCAGCAATTTCAATCTCAAATACAATCACAGCCTCAGCCTCAGCCTCAGCAACAATTTCAATCTCAATCTCAACCACAACCTCATACTCAACCTCAGCAACAATTCAAACCTCACTCCCAATTACAGTTGCTGTCAAAATATCCTGAATACTCATACGGCTATCACCCTCCCCCATGGGCAGCCACACCTGGTTATGTCAACGGCCAAAGTCGTATGTCAACCAATATTTTCACAACCCCACAAGCTAACACAGGTACATCTTCAAGAGGAAGAAATGGGCTAGCCATGAATGGTGATCCTATAGTGAATTCTGGACCGAGAAACCAGGCACCTCCAGGACAGAAGCCCTTTATACCCTCATACAGATTATTTGAAGATCTAAACGTCCTTGGCAATACAGATGGAAGGTTTAAGATGAGTGGAAGCACATCACCCAGCTTATCAGGACCTTCTAGCAAAGGGATGGTTGGCGGAAGGAAATGAAATGCTGATTGTGGAAAAGTAGAACTGGATACATCATTCTGAATTTGGTCAATTTTAGCGTCTTCTTTCAGTTTGGAATGCATGTAAAAGAAGTTCTTTGGGTTGGCTATTGCTCGTCTGTAGTTTCTAGCAGTTGCTACAATTCGTCCTTATTCCGTGAAATTGAATTGTTTCTCGGGGATTTTGCGCGTCCATGTAGTGTCAAAAGTGGCTTCATTTACTTTGAGAACGGGTTCAGTCAGCTTGAGCCAAGCAATGCTGCTACACATGACTCCCCGGTCCTCAAATGCTCACCTCATTCCCTATCAAATAATGTAAGAGCAACAAAATTATTAGATTGGGTTGGATGATTTAATTTGACATTAATTGGGATTTCCATGAATTTTGATACATGAGATGATGATTTGGAATAATTTAATGAGATGATGATTTGGAAGCATTTCTGCTGTTAACAATGTTTAAGAGGGTTTACCCCAAAAAAACACTATAAGAAAGCAGGTTCCCTTTTAGACCTTAAATCCAGTACGTTAACCATGAGTTCTTCAAAAAAATTAAATAATTCATAAAATATGATAAATTCAGTTACATCAGAGATCTTTGTGTTGCAACATCATCTCCTAATAAGACGCAAAAATTAGTCGACTCCATAGAGCTCAAGTATTTCCAAAGTCTAATTTGCTGAAGCTTCGGATTTAATTACAAACTGCTAATAGAGTTTTTTCCCAAAAACCTTTTCGCACATTGGTATAATTTCTGGTCTCTAATTCAGTTATTGTAATCCAAGATTGCTAAACTAAGGGATCCCTCTCGCACAAAATTATTGGCCAAATGGAATCAAACTGAACATTCCCAAAACTTGGCTTGCTCAAGCTAAGAATTTAATAACACGCTGCACAGCGATTAACAAAGCCACACGCGACCATGGTTAGGGGTACACTTGTGAATAGAGATCAACTGCATATGATAATACATCTCTCTTTTTTTTTCTGATGGCTAGTTGGCTTAGATATTTGAACCATAAACATAATCGGGGATGTTTAACAGGTTGAATTCCCCGCAATTCATGGGGAGTGTATCCATATCAACATCTGTCTGCAACGCTTAAATTATAATTTTACAATGAACAAGGGGATTGACAGATCATAAACACACGAAGAAGGAAAAGATGCGAAGGGAGAGAAAGCTATACACAAATTTACTAATATAACAATTATTTGCCAAAGCCTCCACAATATGCATAATTTCTTCCCATCTTGATTAACCTTCAGCAGTGGAGGCTAATGAATATGTAGCATACAATTTCAGAAGTCCGAGCCAAACCCAGGTTCAAGCCAAGCAGGATTGGGCCAATGGAGTGTCAGATCTGATGAGCAAATTGCACTCAGAAAACTGCATCAGCGAACCATAGCAGGTCCATTTCCTTGCGCTGCTGGTCAAGGCCACTCAGAATATACCAGTAAAGAATATGAACTTATCTTGCTTGAGCATTGTCATCAGTATATATGGAAACACAAGCATCTGCAGCCCCAGCAGCAAGCAGAACTTGGTATGGATGGAAGGTGAGACAGCTCACAGGGCCAATTGTCTGGGCCATGAAAGTCGAGTAATACCGAATGGTGCCCAGTACTTCACCCTCCAGGCTGAATACTTTAATAATTTGTTTTGCGGAGCCACTGGCAATGATAGGAGCATGTCTATGAACAGCTAAAGCTGTAAGCGAGCCCCTATGAGCATTAATTGTGAGGTATGTATCCCTGGGATTTCTGATATCAAGGAACTCAATATCACCAGCCTGAGATGCACTGACAAACTGAAAGAATATATTTGAACAAAAATTAAAAATAGAGAGGCAAGATCACATATCAATGATTCATCTGAACATCTTGTATCACTCATTGTGCTTCTTACCTTCCCAAAATCAAGCCCAGGTTGAAAGCCAATCCCCACCACTCTTTCTACTCTTGCATGCGGCCGTTTAGCACATACAAGCCTAGGAATTATGAATGATGTTGTCAAATTAAACAGAAGGAAAACAAGAAGCAATGCACATCTAACAAGTGTCCAACATGTTAGAAGGAAAAATAGGTTATTGAATCAAGAATCACTATTCATACAAAAATCAAGAAAACATGTGAATTTGCGTCTAGAAAATGCAGCAGAACGAAGAACAGTAGAAGCTTTGCAATGCATCATTAGCACTTCACATTTGTATCATGCCATAGGAAAGCCATATGTTAGGTGCTTACATTTCAGGAGTCCGGACATCATAGAGCCTGACAGAACCATCTACAAAACCTGCTGCAAATTGACCCCCGTGGACTTGAGAAGCAGACTACACAGGCCAATGTAAAACAAGCCCATCAACAAAATGCAGAATTTACAATAAAAACAGAAGACACAAGAAAAAATGTGTAAAACATATAACATAACTCATCCCTACAGCACACTCATAGGGTACATATTATCTAACATAGAAATTAGAAGCCAAGAAACCACATAAATCCAAAAACGACAATAATATGCATATCCTTCATGTCTTTCTGGGACCAACTTTAAGTGTGTTAAACGAAATGTGAACAGGAATCAAATATGATCCAATCTATTCAGTCATTCCTAGAAGATACTTCTAGAACATGTAACCACTAAATATCCAAGTTCTAGTCATTGTCTGTCTCACAGCTGTACAAGATGGATAACATATCACAACAACCACTAACTCACAGTGACAGTGCAACTTCACTATATCAGCAAATGTCTTCCTCTAGCACAATAATATGTAAAAGGAGCAAAATATATGGATTTGAACCAATTTCCTTAAAAAATTGCCACAGTTGTTACTTAGGTTTCACAGTCTTGATCAGATGTAGCAACAAGTACGTTTAGCAATACTCTGAGAAAGAAATTAACATGTTCAGAAAATCTCCTATAATAAAAATCTGAAAGAGAATCCATGTTTGTTTGGAGCAGCAATGGCTATAGAAAGAGAATAAAGGTTATTTTTAAAGCCCATAAGTCAATATACTATATCGGCATCAGCTTTGCTACAAGAATTCACATCTCCTTTCCTTAACAAGTCATGTTTCCCAGAAACAATGCCAAAAGAAGCATTGGCAAGCATTCGGAATTAGAAATGATACACTCATACACAATATGCTTATACCCAAAAGAATGACAAAAAACCTCAAAAAGAATCACACAGCCATCCACAAACAAGCACATCAACAAAGTATCTCAAGGAAAACCACCCCATTCATCCATTTTTGCAACTTCCAGCAATTTTCCGTATCTAGATACAATAACAGAGCAAAAGATTGACATGAACTTTGCCCTGCCATGCAAAATAAACTTACCAATGATGAGATGCTGCAATCTGATGATGATGGAATAGAATTAAGCAATTGCTCTTTATCAAGGTCCCAGAGCATGATAGAAGAAATCTCACCAGAAGCATACTGCCATCATACCAAACCGCAAGAATGCATGAGAGCATTCCAAACAGAATAATGGAGCAAAAAAGAACTTACAATATTATAAATTAAGCAAAGCATGTACCAGATATCCAGATTGCTGTTGCCAATCTACGACAGCACTCAAACTCCGCACACCAGGTTTATGACCCTGGATAGAAGAAAATGCAGTGACAAGCTTTTGCTTACCCTTGAGCATAAAATCTTTCCAAATCCGAATATTTCCATCACCTACATCAAATTGCCAAAATAAAAGATTGATCTGGAAAATCTCACGATCTAATAAATCAATCTTAGAACCTATAAACCAACTACACAAAGCAATGAATTATTACATGAAGCAACAAGAAGCAAACTGTCATCAAGCTCATTTACAAGGCATAGTTTAGAAATTCCTTTGTCAGGAAAATCATGATTATCAAATCCGTTCAGGAAGGCTGCATCCTCATAATTCCATATCCTGAGATAAAAAAAAATAAAAAAGCAAAAAGAAAAATATTATGTGCAGAATCCATTATAAATCCCTTAAAACTTGAGTTCCTAATAGGTGCACAAGGCAACATGCAGAAAAGATTAAACATACAGAATTCAGAAACAATGAGAAAATCATTGACATGTTAGAAATTATCAGACAACAATCACAACCAAACTATCACAGCATCAGGGAATATTTTACTTTTTTGGCCATATACAGTATGTCAAACCAACTATCATCAGGTCAAAAGAAAAGCATAAGTAATCACTGATTTAAAATTGGCATACTTTATCCGCTCATTTTCATCAGCAGCAATTACAACAGGAGAGAAAGGGTGCAACAAGGCAGCCTTTGTTCCTGTTTCAAACTTTGTGTCCCAGCCAGCAATTTGATTATTTAATCTGCTAATAGCTAGCCAAGAAAAAATAAATAAATGCAATCAGTACTTCCCAAAATTAACACAAAATTCAACCAAAAAAATATTAAAAGCGACTTAAACAAAATGACTCACACAAGTGTTGACACTTGGCAATGTGCTCCACTGCAAATTTTTCCCTCCCTTCTCTTTTAAACAACATTTCTTCAGCATCATCTGCTGTAGTAAGAAGCGGCTTTGAGAAGTGGCCACAACTCCAATTATAAATAGTTGACTGCGGAAGTAGACTGCGTTCTGAACCACAAGAAGATCCAGCAGAACCTAAAAGAGGATCAGCTAATCCTGAATCAGGAGAATTCATCAGGTGAGGCCTGAATTCTAAAGAACAGACTCTCCGCATTCCTGTTAAATAACTTGGTCGAGGAGGACTGACAGGAGGAGTTCTGAATGTTAAAGGCAGGTGACCTGGCATCAGTAGCCCAAATAAAAGATTAAAGAGGCTGAAATTATGAGTAGATAAAATAAAGAAATATTAGGGGAAAGAAGTATCATAGCAAGGCAAAACACAAAGCAGAAAATAATGCTCTGCCAAAATCATGTATTCAATATTATAGAAATGATATGATACAAGGAGGGAGAAATTTGAATTACCTGCATTCATGTCAAACCATGACGACGAACGAGCTAATCCTGCAAGACTTGGAGTTGGAGATGATGTAGGTTCAGCAGGCCGACGACTACTAGGGTTAACAGGTTTTGCCACCACTTGTTCAATCCCAATAACTGACAGTACCCTCCGACCAAGGCTTGCAATACGTGGAGAGGGATCCTTAGCCAGTGTACACATAGCCAGTACACACTGTGAATACATTGCATTATCCAATGGTTTTGGTCGTGAATGGTGGATGACCCCATTACTGATAACATCATTCAACATTCCAGAATCAGAATGTTGTGATGAATCATCAGATAAAGGTGATCCATGCATAATTCCAGATGTAGTAAGAGGACTGCTAGTGGAGACCCTTCCATTTCGAACCATTGATTGGTTATCATTTCCCACCCTCGTCAAAGGACCAATTTGAGATGAAAGAATACTTGTGTGTGGCATATACTGGTTTTGGGTACCTTTTATATGGGCCAAAGAAGGTAAGGAATTTAGTAAAGAATTTGACTGAGGTTTCCAATATGCAGCAGCAATCGACTTGAGGTGCTGCTTATGGCCGAATGCAAACCGTGCTAGAGCTGTCGAGCAAAGAAATTAAACATGACTGAGATTCCAAGTTGTAAAACTAAAGCACAAAGAGACATAA
>CAOGCB010012844.1:0-12372 GCA_948266635.1 Cnidoscolus chayamansa
CATGTCATGTCATGTCTCCTCTCATAACCATATATACCCATCAATTCATTTGAGCTTTACGCAATCTCTTCAAATATATGTTCCAAGTTTCTTGAGCAAGCAAACAATTTGGAATCATATCCCTTATAAACCCTACCTTCCCTTTTGATCTTCTCATGCATGACCACTAAAGATCTTGCTTTTCTTTTTTCTTTCTTTCTCTTTTAATGGCCCATGTAATCTCATCCTTTCTTTCCATATGATCCCTAGGGCATGTGGGTCCTATCTATTTTTGTCCCTTAAACTATGCTTTGTGTGTGTGTGGACAATAATTAACTAACTAATTAACTAACCTAACCACCAAAGCTTCCTAAGTCATCTATTATTTTGGCCATGCTTTTGCATAATTGCTATAGACAATATAATTAGTTTCTTGATATTGAGATCTACGATTTAATTGTTATGTTATTGATATTAAACTTTCAAGTTGAAGAATGCTTTATCGATATGTTAAAGATTATGTCTTTAATTAATCGTTTTTCTTGTATAACTTTTTCAAAATCGGATAAGTCGTATATATTGAAAAAAAAAAACTAAAAAAGTGAAAATTATTTTAATCATGCTTCAAATTGATGATGCATATGACCTCATTGGCTATCACATCAAAACAAGAACTATTTTTGGGTTCAGAATTATGAGAAAGAATTGAAGCAGAAGTGTATAGGCAATGACATGAGAAACATGAGAAAGCAAATGTAACATAGTGCACACACACTATACATGATGCATGATGATCATGATCTTGATCTGTTGGGGCCCATAAACAAGGTGAGGGTCCACAAACCCAAGTGGCCAAAGCCTTTGTTTGGACTTATTGCAAATTGCAGAAGCCATTTAAGTAAGCAATTTGAAACAAATTATTCATTTAAAGTGGTTAATGTCTGCTTTGCTTTGCACAGAACTCGTTCACAATGCTAAACACTGAAAAAGGCTGTTTCTGTCATTCTTGCATTGCATTTTATCTTAAAGATAAAGAGAATCCTATGCTTTCTTGCTTTTTATCTTAATTCTTTGTATATTATTTAAATTTTGTGAAGTCTTCGGTTCGAATCATACCGAAAATTTTCATACATAATAATGTCAAAGGAAAAAGTATGAAATTTAAAAATAGTTGTCTTGTCAGAGAAGGGAGTTACTAGTTTAAGGTAGCTTGAGATCTTTACAAGAAATCATGTCAAGATGAAGCAGGCAATTTGATTGGTAGGGCCATTCTTTACCATCACTTCCACTCACTGTATTGAAAACCAAAAATCAAACATCAAGATTGCTAAATGGGATTATGGGATCCTTAAATTTCCTCTAAGAATCATGCCCCAAATCATAGTTTTAAGGTAACAATGCAGTTCAACAACCCACTGATTTGATTCCATAAAATCTAAAAAGAGGAAGCAAACAACCAAGCTTTCTGCACAGTAACTCAGGTTGGTGTTGGTAATGATGAGAAGTTAAAGTGAATGGGACATTTTGATCGCTTGAGAGGCTTGGAGGGTCTGCCCAACTAGTTTTATCAGCTAATATTAGCATTAACATCACCCACCAATTTCAATCCAACCCATTTGTCATCAAACCCCTTTTCAAAATTAAATGTAATTGCATGTAAAATTTTAGGAGAAAGTCTCTCTGTAAGGCCCATACTCTGTATTTTAGAATTAGAAGGCCTTCAAGCAGGCTTACCCAAAATACCATTTCTTCCACAACAGATATTGCTTGGATCTCAACCCCATTAATCCCTCATTTCTTAATTTTAATTTAATTGTATTATAAAACTCTTATTTATTTAATATAATATAATAAATTAGAATTAAAATTAATAATATTTATAGTAATATTTAAAAATTATGAATTATATTAATTTAAAACGTATCCTTTGTCGTCTCTAGCCATTCAAAATTCAACGTTGTTTTTCTAATTTGTAGTTAAGCTAAATTCACTGACTTTTTTATATAATCAGCTGGCCAAACCCACAACTGAATCACCTGACTCATGGTGGGTGATTAATTTGCTTGCCTTCTATCTGTTTGTGAATTTGTCAACCTCACATTTTTCTCACTTTTGTTACCCATTGGATTTCCACTTGGCCCATCTTTACCTTTGCTTTCTCTCTTTTTTCCATCTCCTTTTACCTCCGTCCACTGTCTCGTTAGACAACCAGCTGGCTAATAGCTAAGCTAGACATGCTTCTCCACAAGCCATCACATGTAGTTAGTGTCATAAACCTCTTCAAATCACATGGATTCTCCCCTTTCTATGAATCTATCATGTGAGGGTTTATGCTAATTGCTGTACTCAATCAGCTCATCACTTTTTCATTCAATTATTATCTGGGTCATCATCAAAAGGTGTCCCATTCTCATAAATCTAGTGTCCTTTGTTAGCTTTTGGGTTTTGATCATAGAAGGACAAGACCCAAATTTCAGATTGAGAAAGAACCTGCTTGTGGGTCATTGTCCTAACTCCTAAATTATTGTTTTTTTCTTAGATTGCTATGAGTATATTTCTTGGAGATTCCCCATCTCTTTGGAAGTTTCCTCTTCACCATCTCTATCTTCCTCTTTTTACGTAATTAATGTAAGACCATCACATGCTTCTTATCTTGGGGAAGTTATAGAAAGTACTCTCTGGTTTTCTACCTTTCAACTCCGAGTCTGATATTAATTTCATGATAAAAAGAATTATATATATATTTTAGATTTAGGGTTCTAATTTGATTTAGTAATATGAATAATTGATTTTAATTTAAATTTAATTTAAAAATATAAAATTAGGCCAATTAATACGGGATCATATTAGATATATAAATTGGCTGAGTATTTCATTTATTTTGATTTTTTAATTTATTAAAATAAAATAATTAAATTGAATATTTATTATAAAAAAATAACTGAACCAAATTAATTTATTTGAAAAATTAAACTGATCAAACCGAATCAGTTTGATTCGGTTCAATTTAAACCAACCAATTCTCACCCCTTAATAGGGCATTTCCTCATTTAGCAAGTTTAATCCTATGGTCTTATTTGAGCAGAGAATTTTTTTTACAAAATAAAAAATCGTTAGGATATAAGATTATAATAATAAAAAAATCTATGTAATAAAACATTAAATTATATAGATAACTATATGATATATTAATAATCTCAATAATATTTAGATATTAATATAAAATATTTTAATTAATAATATTTTAATTAAAATTTTCTTATGATTTATATAAATAGTATCAATTAATAAAAGAGAAACAAGCATAGTTATAAGTCATATCATTAATGCATAATATTCAATTAAATTTTAAAAAAATCACATATAATTATTATATTATGTCAATGAATTAAATATATTTTTATATATATTGATTGATTTAATAAAAATCATAAATGTTGATTTAATCATGATGGATATAAGCATATGGTGATGTTGTTAGTGCTTAGTTTTTAATGTGATAATGATCATGGGTGTGATTGCACAAAACTACAACTTTTTTTTTTATTTTTAGTAGTAAACTTATTGTTCCACCTTCCTTTTTGCTTCATTTAATATAGATATTTCTAGAATTTTCATAGCCTTCCACGTTGAATATGCAAATTTTAGAGCTATTTGATATTCGATTCGTTTTCTAAATAAGTCAAATTTGAATTCAATTTTTAAATTCATTTATTAAATGAGTTAAAATTGAGCTCGTAGATATTGAGCTCGTTAAGATTTAAAATTTATTTATTTATGAGTTTGTGAGTTAACTCATGATATAATCATTTAATTAAAATTATTTAGAGTTATAATTATTATTTTTAAATTAAAATAATTAAAATTATAAAATAGATGAATTTTTTTTATAAAAGAATTTATTATTTTTAAATTAAAATTTTTTAAAATTATAAAATAAAATTTATTTTAAAATTAATTAAAATTTAGCTCGATAAAAATTTAACTTATTTGTTAAACGAACTAAACTTAAATTTATTGATATTCAACTTGAATTTAAAAAAATCTTAATGAATTAAATTTGAACTTTTCAAAATTTAGTTCATCCACATGTGTAATTCAATTTAGATTTAATAATTTATAATAATAATTTTTATAATTATAAATATAAATATATTAATAGATAAATTCATATATAAATATTAAAATTGATTAATATATATTTAAAAACTATAATAATAAAAGAAATAAATAAAGAATATATTAAAATTAATGGGAGGAGAGAGAGTATAATTCTTTCCAAAAAAAGCCCTTAGGATTTGGTCAGAGTCATAAACAGCCAAACTAGAAACGCAACCGCGAAGCTTATTGTTTTTGACTGGTAATGCTGACTGAAACGTGTGCAAAAACTACCTCGGTTAAACCGGCTGCGGGACACTTGTCAAAGAAGCAAACCGGTAATTGTTAGCGTTTAAACATGTGGTAAGTCAGGACATTTATCGGTACAGACACTTTTTTTACGGGATAAACCAGTTCGGTGCTTTGGTCCACTCGTTTCGATACGTTCCATGCTTTTTTCATGCCCCATAAAATTAATCAAATAACTGATTTATACTTACATTTATTTAATAAAATTTTATCATATAAAATAATATTTTTTTGGAAGTGACACCTGGAGTAGTCCTATTGGCTGCTCTGTACAAAACAAGTGATGAATTCGCACTTCATTTAATTAAACTACTAAGTAATTTAATTATTTTATTTATTTATTTACAAATAATATATTTTATATATTTCCTTTTAATAAATTAGTGTGATTAATTTTTTAAATAAATTTGTTTTATGGATAGTCATAAAAAAATTAATGTTTTCGTTAATATAGTTTTTAATAAATTATAAATTTTCTTTATTTCATATTCTTTTAAAATTGTTATTAAATTTCAATAAGAAAAAAATAAAATTTACATGAGAAAATTACTATAGATTTAGGAATGTTTTGAAATTTTATTATTTTAAAAAATAAGTTAATTAAAATATTTATTTATTTTATAAAATTAATTATTCAATTTATTTTACTTTTAATTAATTAAATTAAATAATTTAAATGTTTAAAATTATAGAAATGAAATATTTTATATAAATGAAATAATTTTATTTTATAAAATATAAATACATTTTAGTTGAATAAATTTTTAGTAAACATGAAATAGTAAAATTTTAAATTCCCAATTTGGAATGAAGAATATTCCCTAAAATACTATTAAAGAGGGTCTTCTGAGATTTGTTTATATAAGATGAAGTTGCACTGGAACTCGGTGGACCGCACAAGTGGACCAATAACAAGGAGAAAAAAACCAAGTGATGAATAGATAAGAAGTTCACACCCACACCAAATCCACTTCCCATTTTCATGTTTAAATTATTTATTTCATTTTTCTTTTCTACATTATCCCCAAAAATTTAGAAATCTGACATGGTTTGAAAATACCAGAGAAGCTGCCACGTGGCAAACCCCATCTTACCTTTAAAAATTCGTGTAGAGAGAGAGAGAAGAGGGGTTTATTGTGACCTGCTATTGCCCGGACATTACTGCCCTTTTACTGGCTGGTACGGTTTTGTGGTCAAAACTTTATAAAAATGATATAAGGGAGGTTTAAGCCACTGTTTTTTGGTGGTTTTTTAGAGAGAGAGAGAAAAGGAGAGGTTTTTGTGCTTCTTTTTTAATGTCCTCTCCATTTAGTTAGAGATCATTCTCAATGCATACATCCATGGAGAGAAAGAATATATATTAGAATTCAGATCACTTTTCCAATTGTTTTTCTTCTGTTCTAATTCCTTCTAATTATCCTTTTCTTTGAATTCTCCGATCTTTGTTTTGCATTTTCTCTCAAGGATTTTTCCTTTTCCAATTTGCAAAGCTGAGCAGATAATTATTTGTTTTTTCTGTACATACTTTGTAGATTTTAATCCCAAGATCTTTTCTTTCAGGTGAGTTAATCGAATTCCTTGTTGAATTCTCTCTCCTTGATTTTTTTTTGTTTGAATTGTTATTTTGTTTGGTTGTGAATTGTGGTTTGGCAAGTTCAGATCGACCACCTTGTTGGAATTCTGATGATTTTGAGGTGTGGAGAAATGTTTTTCTGAATTGAAACTGAGATCGGGATCTGATCGTTGAAGCTATGTTCTGGTTGGTGGGTGGGAAATTTATTGTATTTGAGCGGGAGATGGAATTCTTAGAATTTTACATCATTGTTATGAATTCGAGTGATTCATTTTTATCTGGACTGTTTTGGGGTTTAAGGGATTTAGCTGTCGCTCTATTTTTGGTGGTAATGGAAAAAATTGCCAATGGATTTGAATTGCATATAGCAGTTCTAAATTCATAGAATTTAGTTAAATGGAGTCTGTAGGTTGTGGGTTTATGGAAGTTGATGTCAAATTTTAGTTCCATGATTACGTGGAGCAAAAAACCAAATCCTGGATTTGGAAGTAGCTTCTTGAATTGTAATTCCTGAAACAATAGTCCTGTTGAATTCTTCCTGTCTACGTTGGATCCATCCCAGCTTTTAACTTCCGATTGATCTTTGTTGGGAATTTTGGGATCTTAATAAGTTAGTACGATGTTCCGCTGGAAAATATCAAAATAGTTATTATTTACATTGATGCCAATTATTTTAAGCAATTTTATTGTAATTGACTTGATATATAGCTGCAATTTTTTAAAAATGCTAGCTATAATCTTCTTAGAGCAAATAGAAGCTCGTGTTTCTTGCATTTTTTTGTAGATCATCAGGCCGTTATTTATGTAATCCTATCAGATTACCATCGAATTGTTTTTTCTATAACATTTTTAGCGTATATTCTGCCTACCATGGAACCATGATTTGTGGATCTCCGATTTTGGTGGTAGCTGGTGGGTCAGCTTTGGTTGTTCTTTCTGGTGCATGGATTTATTTAGTTGATGTGCGATCTCTGAAGTGCAAATTCTCATCACCATATCACACCATATGCTTGTGTTGTTTCTTACTTTCGCTTGATGATAAGACCATTGCTTTTTCACTCTTATACATGCAGTTCAAGTGGAGTCATCAAATTGCATTATATTGGCTGATTTGGCCATTTATTCTTGTGGATTTGACGACAGTGAAGGAATGTGGGTATTGTAATTGGCATGTATGCTTAAGATATGGTGCTGAGGAAGAGGCAAGATTATGGTTTCAATGGCTTCCATGTTCCCTTCATTCCTAGGGCTCCTAGATCAGCTAGAGTAAGTATGCAGTGCACTTTCAGTCTGTAGCTTTTTAATTGCAATGCTTGGTGAACACTCTGCTAACTATATTTCTCTTGGTCCTTGGTTCCAGCCGAGGGGTCTGCATAAAAAGAAAGTTGATGATAGTCAAATATGTCCATTTGAATTACTTGCTTCATTAGCTGGAAAACTACTGCAGCAGAGTGAAAGTTCTGCTTCTAGCAGTGCCTCTGACCCAAACGATCAGCCTGCAATTGGTGATGATGTTATTAAACAGGAGCAAGGTGAAAATAAAGTGCTGAAGACTGAGTGCATTATGGATCAGGGAAGTTGTGAAGAAAGTGTTTTTATCCCTGAGTTTGCCCCGTCCATTAGTGATAAAAAGTGCATTCTGAAGGAATCCCAACACGCTGAGAGTGATTCCATTCTGGAACACTCCTCAATAATCACAAATTCATATTCCTCAGAAAAAAATAGTAGTGATATGAAGTCTATGATTTGCAAAAGCAAGACCTCATGCCATAATTTCCCTTGTAAAATAGAGGGAGGGTTTCCTCATGCTGGGGAATATAGTGATGATTATGTGGAAAATGGGTTCGGCAGACAGAAAACGGCTGATGCTCAGGAGTCTGGAGGTTTGACGATTGATAACACATCCAATTTAAAGGATCCAATGAACTTGTGCAGAAAATTCACTCCACTGATCAATTCAGAGAATGATGTCAAATTGCCGTCACAAAGGGATCCTGTTCCTAACGCCTCTATTTTAAGTCTTATGAATGATAGTAAATTAGGTATTAGAGATGATGAAGAAAACTTTTCTAGGTGTAATAAGCCTGGCACCAAGCCAAGGGCATTTAGGCATCCATCCCGAATTGGGGATCGAAGAATAAGAAAATTACTGACATCAAAATACTGGAAAGTAGCTCCAAAATTGAAGGATTGCGAACTTTCCAAAGTTGGTAAGCATCTGTAATATTCATATTATGCATTGGTTGCTTCTATACTGTATCTACTTGTGTTGATATGATTTGTTTTGTTCTTTTTCCGCAGCTTTTTTAGATGGGGGAATGAGGACTATTAATCGGAAGCGGAAGATATGTTACAGTCGTGAAAGATATCAACATGACACTCTTTATAAGAAGAGGAAGTTTTCTGACCATAGCTTAGTTGTGACTTCAGATGGAGGGTTCAGCAGTGAGAGTGTTTGTAATTCTCCAGTAGAAGGCATAAACGTAGTGAAGAATGGCCCTACTTCAGTGTTCCATGGAGGTCCTTTTTCTACCTTGTCACTTTGATTTCTTCTATATTTTCATGATGTTCCAGATTTCTGATGTTGATGCTCGTGGGTTTTGCTTAATGGTTTTACTCATTGTGTTCAGCAAATGGGTTGTCAATGTCATCATCAACTGTAGGCCATCAAGCTTCTTTCCACTCCAAGGATTCTCACGGTACTAACCTAGTGTTGAATTGATGCAAAATTATCGATATCATTTTATCATGTTAATTAACATGGACAGAGGTCCTTACATGTGGTTATTTCTATTATACAGTGAAGTTCAGCATTAAGTCCTTCAGGATACCAGAGATTTTTATCGAGGTTCCTGAAACTGCAACTGTTGGTTCGCTGAAGGTACAGATGTTCAGCCTTTGTGTTTGCATTTCTTATCTATTTAGTGAATCCTTGTAGCTGTATCGTTGGCTTTAGTTTGTTTCCTCTTTCTACTTTCTGTTGATAGATTTTATTACATAAATGTGCATGTGTCTTTTACAATTTGAATTGCATGAAACAAATAGGTCATTAGGCATATTGAACATTTAGGGGTAGTTTTCTATTGCAAGTTGCTGTTGGCCAGTGGTTGCTGAATTCCTGATTTTTTTATATACTTATGTGACTTTCTATAGAGGACAGTTATGGAGGCTGTGACTGCTATACTTGGAGGTGGTTTACGTGTTGGAGTGCTTCGTCATGGAAAGAAGGTTAGGGATGATAATCGAACCTTATTACAGACTGGTATCAGTTCCAAAGAGAACGTTGACACCTTGGGTTTCATATTGGAACCTAGTCCTGTGCAAGCTCCTCCAACTGTGTGCACTGAAGATCCTCCCATTCCATTACCATGTGACAGCTCTCAAATTGTACCAAGGTAATTTAAATCTTCATTTTATATCATTTTTACCCAAAGAATGTGTTTTTGAGTTTGTTATGTGCATTTGTGTTTTAACTCGACATCAAGTTGGATAACATATTAGATTGCGGTTCAGCATCATTCATGATTTGTTTTGCTTTATTCCAGGTCCTCAGCTGCTCGTGTTTTAGATTTGGGGATTTCTGATGCCTTAGCTGACCCTCCTCCACTTACTAATTCAGGCAATGACATTGACAATAATCATGAATGTGGTTCCTCCCACACTGACAAAACAACTGACAAAGCACTGTCAGATTCCAGAGCTCTGGTTCCAGTTCCACCTGTGAGTGTTGAGGCACTTGCTGTGGTTCCTGTTAACCAGAAAGCTAGGCGATCTGAACTTGTACAGCGTCGAACCAGGAGACCGTTCTCTGTGTCAGAAGTAGAAGCACTAGTCCAGGCAGTTGAAGAGCTTGGAACTGGAAGGTGTGCTGTTATCAACAGTTGTGAGTTTCATATTGGGAGACAAACAATAATGCTAAACAGATCCTTAATAGTATTCCCCTTAATATTGCAGGTGGCGCGATGTTAAGTTGCGCTCTTTTGAAAATGCTGACCATCGAACTTATGTCGACTTGAAGGTAAGTGTTGTATTACAAGAAAATGAAATATATCAAGTGTGGAGCTTTTATGTTTTCTTGGGAATTGAAAAGCTTATTGGATTTCGTTGGAGGCAACTTGTACGGCTCCACATATTTGCCTTAACCATTTATTACATATCCATGTTGATGCTTTCTGCCATCCTCGTAAATTGTATGAATATCCACACCATGCTGTTGTTTCTCACTTGCAATGGTGACTGTTGCAGGATAAATGGAAGACGTTGGTTCACACGGCTAAGATTGCCCCTCAGCAACGAAGGGGTGAGCCTGTGCCCCAGGAGCTCTTGGATAGGGTCCTGGCTGCTCATGCATACTGGTCTCAACATCAAGCTAAGCAACATAGCAAGAATCAGGCTGCAGTTCTGAAGATAACAGAGACCCATGGTGGAATTGACTTGCTATGATGTAAAAAATAAAGGAAATTGTTGACAGGAACAGGGAAGAAGAAACTTGTACAAATGATTTGATTCAAATTTCTGTAATATTTTCTCACACTCACATGATTCATTGCCAACTTCCCAATGTGGAGGGTGTTTGGCATTTGTAAATGATTCGATGGAATAAAGAACACTCTAACAGAGCCTAAAGTGTTCCTTGAGTTCATTGATTTAATTGCTGTAATACATATTAAACAGAAATTTTCAAATATGTATTCTTTTTCCCCTTCAATTAATTTTATTGCCTGATCATTGTTGTTTAATCACTTCTTGTGATGCAAATACTTTTCAAATATCCTCCATTAATTTCAATTCTTGGGTTTTGTTTCTCTTAGATCCCTTGAGAAGATTTGGAAATTTCAACTTGAAAGCGAAGTTAAGAAGTAACACAGCAACAGGGTTGGGTTGGGTTGCCAGCACGTAAGAAACACTAAATAATCAAAGGAGTTTGCTTAGGAAGATGGCCAAATTGGTGATGGTGGTGGGTGGGTAGGTTTCGTCTAACCCAAGCCTTCCAATATTCTCTTCTCCTACACGACACCAACCCCATCCCACAATCTCCTCCACGTGCTCTGTTTTCTATTCTACTCTTTTCTCTTTTTCACTTTTTCTTTCTAACTTTCTTGTACTGCATGTGACATTCACCATTTTTCATTTCTTACATTAACAACTGTAATATGTCCAATTTAGAGGATCAGTATGTGGGATCTGAATCTGAACCAGATGCGTAGGATCGGTGGCCTCTGTCATCATATATATTAAAGTGTTTGGATTTGGTTGCGTTAGCTGCATGCACTGAATACCAAATATTCTTTCTTTCTATAAGCATCTTATTTTATATTATTCTAAGCATTAGATTCAAATCTTCCCTTGCGTTTCATACAAGAAAAGTTATTATTCACACCATGGAAATTTTCTTTTATATATAAAAAAAAGATGCAACTAAAATATATTTTATTTTCTTTATTATTATTTTTTATATTATCATCATCTTGACCTAATATCTAATCTTAGTCTCACTAAGAAAAATATCTACTCAAAATTGTAGTTGGAAGTTGTGGTTCTCTAGCAGTCTTTTAAGTTAGTTAATATTGAAAACTGGTTGTTGAAAAGAGCGGCCTCATTTGTTGCCGATGACCGAATGAGGCGGTTTCCGGTCCACTTCTATGCCATCGGAGATCTAAGGTTGGTTCATTTGTTGTCTTAATTTGGCATGGATTTTGAGCTTTTGTTATTAATCTATAATACATATAAATAAAAAAAATTAGTGGAATTAAAAAAAATGATATTATTGAAATAGAATATTTATTTTATTAATTAAATAAAATTTTAGAGATTATATCATAAATTAACATTAATTAATTAAGTTTTTTTCAATTTCAATATGGTCATGTGATTATAATGGTAAATTGAAAATGGTTTAAATTTATTGCCTAAGATTATATAAATATTAAAATAGAAATTAATTAATAAAAAAATTGATAATATTTTTTTATTTTATTAAAAAAAGGAAAAAATAAAGTTTATATAAAGTCAAAATGCTTGTTTTAAATGCTTAGTCTCATTTTTTTGGTAAAATTGAATTGAATTGTAATTAATTATTTTTAAATTTTAATAATATTAAAAATAAAAATAATAGAAAGGTTATAAACATGGGAACATACTCTTCTTGATTATTATGTGAAAAAAATAAATATTTTTGGTAAATTACTTAGTCAACTTATAATAAATTAAATAATTTAATTGGAAAATATATTATGAAAGTTGGTTGGGCCCAAACATGTGACTATTAGATAATGTGGGCCCATCTATATGATTGTGCAGTCCACATTGGTCTCAACTTTGACCCACCCATTAAGGGCCCATCATTTTCTGACCGTTTTGCTTTGCGTCCTTAGTGTGATGGGATAATGACACGTATGCATTTGTGGTGGGGG
>CAOGCB010012859.1:0-13174 GCA_948266635.1 Cnidoscolus chayamansa
AATTATAAACCCTAAAATGAAGGAGATGAAACTCCATTCAGGTTAGTCATTTTGTGCATTATCAGCAACTGCAACCTTATAATTTATTCCCTATATGTTCTGAATATATAAGAAACGATACGGGTATCAGAATATAAAAAATATATATATATAATAAACTCGTAATTCTGAAATTATAAGATTAATGTCTAAAAAATGTTCTTGCTAAAGTATAAATAATCTTATTAAGCGTGCATAGTGATGTTTTTTAGTTGATTTATGTTTT
The DNA here is from genome assembly GCA_948266635.1 of Cnidoscolus chayamansa. Taxonomy (NCBI): domain Eukaryota; kingdom Viridiplantae; phylum Streptophyta; class Magnoliopsida; order Malpighiales; family Euphorbiaceae; genus Cnidoscolus; species Cnidoscolus chayamansa. The sequence goes on from CAOGCB010012859.1 coordinate 266, forward strand.
ATAATTTTTTTATTTTAAATATACAGTATAGAAAATTTTTTAAATTTATAGGAATAAACTTAATTAATTTTATGCCAAATACTTAGATTTTTTAATTTCAATTAATTTATTTTTTAATGGATAATAAAACTAATTTTAACTATTAAATTTGATAAACAAATAAGTAAATTTAATTAATTTTTTCAATAATTTGAATAAAATAGACTTTTTCTGAGGGTTTTTTTTTTAAGGCCAAAGCGTTGATCAAAATTATAATGCCTACCTTAAAAAGAGAGAAGAAAAGGAAAATAAAAAAAGAGGGACCTGCTTGGATCCCTCCCTATTTTATTAGGATGGAAAATGGAATTTGAAACTTCACTATGTATATTTACTTATAAAAAAGCTTTTCTATCTTTCAGAAAATTCTAATTTATATTTTCTGTTAAAAATAAAAAAAAAATCGAAAAACATGCACATATTGACAAGTAAAAAGTTATTTTGTCTAGTTTAAGCTAATAATGTTTATTCATAATTAAAAAAAAATTAAAAATATTGAAAAAAACTTAATTTTTCACTTTAAAATTTTCTTCCATATATATATATATATATATATATATATATATATATATATTATTCATTTATCATATAATAATATATTATTCAAACTAAAACTATAAAATTAATATAGTACTATAAACAAACCCTATTACAATTGAATTATAGTTCATTGATAAAGAAACCACAAATTTATTACAGAGAACCAATAATTCTCAGTCCTTAAATCACGAGAAAATATTTGCAGGGAAAACCCATGAGATGGATACAGCGCTGGGTTTTCTTGGCTGCAAAGACCAAATCAAAGGAACAGAAAAAAAAAAAAAAACAACATTATAACAATTTTCATATAGTAAAATGTACATATTCGTTCTTTTGGTTTCTTTTCTGAATGCTTCTTTCTATGATCTTGAGTCGCAACAGAAATGCATCACAAGAACAGTAGTTAAAAGTCTTGAAGATCAATTATTCACACTATGATGACTTCCCTTCTAGCTTCAATGAACCAAATTCAACATTTACTAGTTCCACAGCAGCACGAGCTGCGGCAGTTGCTCGCTCTGCAGAGGCAATGGCAGCTCTAGCTCTCTCCAACACATCAGAAGACTCTGATGTTGCCCCTCTTTTAGCATCAGTAATTGTGCCTGCAGTTTGGTTCCTGATTGTTGGTTCAATGTCATTAGCATCCACCAAGGGCATGTTATTCATGGGGCTAGGACGCCGAAGATACTGAGATCCTAGCTTGCTATCTGTATTCATCATAGGGCTTGCCCCATTGGAAGGTGAGGGTTCAGGAGAGCTCAGTTTTATGGGAGCTTGAGAAAGTGCAGCTTCAGCTACAATTTGCTTTGATCCAGCCTAAATAACATAGTAAGGGCATAATTCACATTTTGATCACTCAATAGAAAATAATAAAATCCAACTAAGAGTATCATTAATGTCTACAACTACAATTTCCCAAGCTCCAAGACGTGACAGAGCTGGTGTACTTGTCCCACAATGTTCAACAAGGTATCATGTCTACCAAGATCAAGTAACTTGGAGATTCCAAGCACTAAAGCAATCAAACCAAGTAAATGTGGATAACTCGGGATACCAGCTTATGATAGACAATCTTTTTTAGCCAAGAAAGGCATGGACAGTTGAAACCAACTGGCCTATACATAAAAGTAATTCTTTCTAGCTGGGAGCTCATAGTGCACCCAACACAATCAACAGTCCACCTGAGACTTCACAATGCAACAATAGGTAAATATAGATAATTATGAATTTCACACAATTTTGCACAGCAAAAGCTATTAAGAATCTCAATTGGTGAAAATGATTCTTATAGCCAACCACAACTAGTTTGAGATTAAGGCTTAGTTATTATTGTTAATGAAAACTATTAAAAAAATCAGCACAGTTCAATATATTACTAATAATTGCCTGATATCAGGCTATTGCAACAAGTATCATGTACAATAACCCAAGTCAAACAGGCTAAAAATGAGTGGCCCATGACACAACATATCAAAGGTTTCCCTTTGTAGGCTATTTCTGTGACTTGAATTTTTGACCTATACGCTATAACTCAAAGTTCAGCAACCTTGCCATAGCACAAGGCTCACTATCCCATGTCAACAGGCTAATTGCCAAAAAAGAAAAGATAGATTCATATCCTATCCTAATTATGAGACTTAAAACCTAGTTGAGTTGAATACACAAAACATCCCGAGACCCACATTTCTGCAGTATTTTGACAAATGTAAGCAATACCAACATAGAAAGGTGGGATAGGAAACATAAGCATGAAAATAGCATACAGCTAGGGCAGTTTAATGCCTCATCTTAAGACAACCAGAAATTGAACATAATCACCTATATCAAACTAACCATAAGCATGAAACTTACAATGCATTTTTGGGTTTCACTTCAAAGTTATGATACAGACGAAAACCATGGTGTTGATTGTGGATTTGCAAAACTCCCTTCAGTATAGTTTCATTTGATTAGTGCAACAAGGACGTTCAATGAACGTTTCCAGAAGCAAGCCTTTATTAAATTCCATATGCAGGTCCCTCAAATTTTGATTGCAAGAAGCTCAGGAAGCAGGATTCAAAATATATAAGATATCTTAAGGATCTGTTTGGCGGAAAATAATTTGTATATGGAAAATGTTTTCCATGGAAAATATTACTTTTGATCAGGAAAATATTGTTTGTTAACCAATTTTCCTGAGTGCCCTAAATATCAGAAAATGCAGAAAATATTTGGGAACAAACGAACCTTAATACCTAAACAGTTTTTTCAATGAAAAGCAACAAATATAACCAAGTGTGTCCATTATGAACCCAAAAAAAAACCAATTTCTGAAAGCTTTGCTAAGCACAATTCAAATAAAAATGAAGTCAGAATCTAAATTGCAAATATACCAGCAGATCTTCATGCTTTTTACCAAGCTCGGCTTCTGTGTTAGAAGAATCCCATTCCACGTTATATTCTTGTGCAATTTCCTTCAAAACCTTAAGTCTTGTCTCTGCTGATGGAGCAATAACTGAAAGCTTTTCAATGATCTGTACAAGCACCAGTAAAATGAGTAGGTAAGAGGCATAAGTATCCTCTATTTCAATGGCAGCTTCAGTATAAATACCACACTTGCAGAGAGACAAAAAAAAAAGGCTAAAGTCAATTAACTGCACGGTTGACACTAGAATCAGGACGGAGCTCAGAAGCAGCCATGACAAATTCCTTCCCATATTTTGCAGAAAACAAATTCTTGATATGCAATAGATCTGGAACTTCTGAACATCTTGGAGCAGAAAAAATTATGCTTGCAACAGCCTCTCGCAATTCAGCAGGACATTCCCTATTATACAGAAGGATTGTTTAGAGAGCTGTGGTTTGCAGAGTTGAATACATCAAGTATGTTTCCCTTCTAAAATACATTGTCAGTTGCCAAAGTCATCCCAATTTGCACAAGAAGCATCATAAAACAACCTCCTCCAAGATATTAAAACATATGGCAGAACCAAAAAAAAAGATCTATGTTTAGAGGAACTTTTCTTAAATAAACCTTATTCCTAACTTGCTCATATAACACAAATTATGACACATGAATTAATGCCCCAAAGTCCAACAACAAAGGCACCACGACCCACACACCCTGAAGCATGCATATATGTATATATGTGTGTGTGTGTGTGTGTGTGTGTGTGTGTGAAACTGTAGGCCCAATATATACCAGGTGCACCATTCTGAATCATTTGGACTTGGAATGTTAAGGTATTGCTAATGCACTGGATGCTATTGCTAGCGTCACCTCATCTCAACAATAATGGAACTCTGTGCATGAGGCAAAGAACTTAAACATATACCAAAACAAGAATTTTGATGTAGGATTATCACCAAAATTAAGGATTAGGATTCCTAATTAAAATTATTTTAATGCACACTTTAGGCATATGTAAAGTTCTCTGGATGCTAATTGATAGTGGAATCAATAAACATGTTCAATAGGAAAGTTGTTGAAACTAACAATGAATTTCAAATCCACATGGCATGCTGATGTTTAAAAGGAAGAAATTTTTATATTCCATCTTTAGAAGACAGAATTCCTTCAAAATTATATCCAATATCCTGCTAGTATTACATCTAGGATTAGAATTGCACCACACAATCTCCAGAGAGTCCAATTACGAGAAAAGAAGGTCTGAAATCATTCCCATTCAATTGAAAAGATTATAACAATACAGAAATAGGGTCTGAGTTTGCTGGTCTATAACAAGAATTTAGACTCCAAAGAGGAAACTAAAAAAGACAAGATGTCAAACAACTTTCAAAACTTAACAAAAAGAGCCACTGAGACTAGTAGACTCAAATAAGACTCATAACACTACATGTTAGCCCATTGCAAAAAAAAAAAAAGCTAAAAAGAAAACCTTACTCTTGAAACCAAAGATAAATAGTACAAAAATCAAAACTTTCTCTGGAAAATGAATTTAAGAATCAACTGCTATGACAAGATCATATAACAAACATAGTTGTTAAAGGCGCACTCGGGCGCAGCGGGGCGCGGGGTAAGCGCTCGGAACCAGAGCGGGGCGCGGTGCTTCAAAGAGCGCATATGAGGCGCGCGCCTGAGAAGAAATTGAAGCTTTTTTTTTCTGCCTTCAGGACTAAATACAACCAAATACTCAAGGCTCATTATGATAGTAAAGTTGTTATTGATCCTATACTTTTGGATGATATTGATGATAGTAATAAGTGATTGGTTGGGAAGATGGTTGAAGAGGAGTTGGTTTTCGAGGATGATGACTTCACATGACTTGATGTGAGAAATGCAAATGGAGCTGGAGAAGTAAGGAGCACCAGACAAGTTAGGAAACAATCGGAGCCCCAAGAATCCCAACAATCAAAGAAAAAGTCATTAAAATCTTCAAGTTCAAGAAATTTGGAACTGGAAGATGAAAATGAAGCTGGATTTGATTCATATGATGAGGAAGATACAGAAGAGGAAATTGATGTGCACCACTCAAGCGGTGGTGATGATGATGAGGGAGAGGATTTAGATAATAGTTATGCTGATATTATTAATGATGATTATTGATTTGATTTTAATTTAAATTGTGACATTCTTTTGAATTTCTCTATATTACATTATATATATATATATATATATATATTTTAAAGGTGGTGCGCTTTTTTTTACTTGGGCGTGCGCTTTTTTTACGCCTGTTGCCTAGGCGCAAGGCGCACGTCGTGCGCCTAGCGCTTTTGACTACTATGATAACAAATAAGAAAGCTCCTAAAGCCAATGGCCTTGTAGTCAAACACCTGTACCATAGTGCAGGAAGACATTCAAGGATTTGAACTCCTTTTACACTGCCCTCTTCCTACCCTTCAACCCAAAACTTAATAAAAAAGGAGGGGGAATTTCAAATTTGTATCTACTACATTTGAAAATGAGGAAGCAAAAAATAATAAATGAATAATTAGTGCATTCATGCACATCCATAGGCACACAACAAATAAATGAACGGATTACATATTTTAGAAGTCAGATGCATAGCCTTACTTCAAATTTTTATTGAAAACCAAAACAACCAAAAACCCAAACCAACTAGAAACAACCAATGCACAAGTAATAAAAGATGATTTTAGCCTTGTATGAAGTGCAAAAAAATCTAAATGCTATTTGTGTTACAGTTTTATCCCCCAAATAAGAAGGGAGAACTCTCTTCTAGCCATAGTTATTAAGACGCACCTCAAGTATGCCTCAAGCACAAGGCTTACTAGATATTAACCTTAGTGCCTCTACAAGAGAAAGATTGGCGATGTTCACCAGGCCCCTCTCCTTGTGCGACTAGGCAAGAGCCTTTGCTCCAATCTCAATGATCTAGAAAGGCGCGCCTTTTTATTTCCATATTTGGCAAGCACTTTAACTGGCAAAAGAAAAAAAAAACTACCACATCTACCCAAATCCAATTTTGGTTTAGAATTAGTATAGTTAATGATAACTAGTTACCAATATCTAATCAAACCACCACAACCATGATAAAAAACCATCCATATTTCCATTTTCAATGATCATGGCCTCTTAACCCCTTTTCCTATACATTGTTGTCAATATTTTCTTATTATCTTTCTCAACTTAATTAGTTTTTGGACTCTTCTATTTCTATTGTATCTAAAATTATTATTTTTAGAACCATTGGCAATATTATGTGGATTCTTTATTTTGATTTATTTTGACTTTTTTTCAGAGAAGACATTAACATACTATTCAGGTCCTCTAGTTGTAAGTTATTTAAATTGCTTTTTCTCCTTTTTTTTTTTTTTTACCCTAATAGGTTTATTTGGATTGGTTTGTGAGCATAAAAAATCTAAAGTGCTTTTGAGTGTCCAAATTTTGTGCTCATTTTATTCTCTAAAAGGCTGTAAAAAAAATGGATATTAATAGTAAAGCCTTTATTTTATACTTTTTATCCTTATTAATGCTTCATAGATTGTTAATCTTAACAAGTTTGATTAAATAAAGCTACATCTAACTTTTTAATTATATTTTTTGGCCCTCACCTCATTTAAGCGTACGCCTGTGCATAGGCTCCAAGATCCCTTTGCTCCTTAGTGCACTTCGAGCCTTAATAACTATGCTCCTACTACTAATTAAAATATCCAGAATCTCTTGGCAGCAATGCATTTTACTTAAAGTCATTTCCTCTTGACAATGCACCAAGTACTTAAAAAGAGCAAAAAAATATACTCCGAGTCTCTGACCAATGAAATATAGTTCTAACCAATCTTCTTAACAAACTGAGCTTTCCTAGAAGAAGATACTTCAGTATAACAAAATTAAATCATAAAAATTTAATCTCAACCAATGTGGACAAGAGAAGCATTGGAATGGCTACACCCAGGTATAAGTACCTCCCATAGCATATTGCTACATCAGGACAGTAAAAGACGTCTAAAAGATTTTAGTTAATTAATTAAAAAAGTGCATTCAATTAGTTTGATCCTGTATTTATTTAGTAGGCATCAGCAAGGCAATCCAAGGCAACTACCTAACTGCAGCTTACAGCCTCAAATTTTGTTCTAGGTTTGGAGGCTTTATTGGTGACGACTTCATTAAGCTTGTTATTTCTATATTTTAATGGCTACAAAGTCCTTGTATATGTTTTGTGTAAAAACTTTTTTGCTCTATATAGTGATAGAAGAAGAAGAAGAAGAAATCTGTCATTAAACCAGACAAATAAAAATCTAGACTTTCAGCAATTCATCTGCAATCACTTTTGGACAAGTGAATTTTGAAAACATAAGATCAGAAGCCCTTAGGTTGGAAAAAGCAGCATCTTTCTCATGGTAATTGTTGAGAACATAAGATTAAAATGCAAATCTGTATACAATGACTATAACGCAGAGATCCAAGACTGCTTTTGTTGTCCAGAAAGGCAATGGTGTATCAAAAGTTAACATTCAATAAAGAAACAAATATCTTTTGTTCTTACACTTACTTCTGACTATCAAGAATTGGAACACGTGCGAGAACAAACTCACAGAACAGCTCCAATATCTCATAAGCAGCCCATATATTTTGTTCTCTAATGACATGCTCCACCTGACAAAGAAGATAAATGCAAACAAAATATTTTTTTAACAAAAAAAGTCCATTCAAAAGACAGAGTGACAGCATATGAGACAACAATCTTGATTAAGCAGTTCAATAATGATCATCAAAACTGAAATGGTACCCGAATTCTAGCTATTGCTTCCTGGCCGGCCTGCAAAAATTGTGCAATTTCCTTCCGCATGTGTTTGAGCTGCAAATCTCTTTTATTTTGCAACAATTTGATGCGCGAGATTGCCAATGTCAAGCATGTTTTGCTGCAAAAAGCTGGTTATCATAATTCAGGAGAAACGGAACCCATAATGCAATTTTTCGATTGAAAATCATTACTACAAAGATAATTTGATTAGACATTCACAAATAGTATGATCAAATTAATGCTGCCATGAAAATCTGAGCCGAGAGGAACCCATAAACCAAAATCTAAAAAAAGACATCATCGCGAAAAAAAAAAAACCAATTCCCATACAATATTAAAAACACACATCACAAAGATGATCGTTAAGCTGCCTAGTACAGGTTGACTATTCGCAATTTATAAGTGAAAAAAAGAAAAGAAAAGAACAAAACCAAATAATTATCAGCAACGGAAGGAGATGGAAAAGAAGAAAGAAGGAGAGAGAAATTAACAAACCATTTAGCCCCAAAAACGCCTCTATTGAAAAGTTGATTTAAGAGTGACATTGATGCTTAAACGGAGCGGGCAGTCTCTGGCAAGCACAGGACAATTTCCCCTTCTCTGATCGACGCTCGCTATGGTGAAGACTATTAGGTACTTTTAAAAATAGATAATTTATACGAAGAAAGCTGAATTAGGTCCCTGTACCAATAAGTCTTTATTTTTCATTTCTAGCCCAATTACCTCCTAACTTTCTTTCTATCTAAATGAAAGTTATTTTTATAATAATAAATGCAATTTCCATTCAAATCGATATAATGACAGTATTAACATTCAATGTGGAAAGGGATTTATTAATTATAGCAAGTAATTTTAATTGTAAAAATTTTTTGTAGTTAGAACCGACTGATTTGTTGGATTGATTTTAATAAAATAAATAAATCAATAATCATTTTGACGCAATGGTTTAGTTTTAGAATTAGTGAATTAATTAACTCAATGGAATTTAAACTAAATTATTTTATTTTAAAATTTTATTCTATTCAATTTCAATTTTTATGAAAATAATTGTTTTTCATTTTTTTATAAAAATTAATTTTTATAAGAATTAGTTCACATAAAACTAAGAATAAGCATAGAACTATAAAAATAAACTGAATCTATTTAAATAAAATTTTAGTTCTATAATATATCTTTATTTTTTTTCAATTTCATTAAATTAATTTAATAAAATCAAATTAGGCAAATTTCAAATTTAAAAGTGCTGCGGTTTAAAGCCACTCTCCAAGGATGAATGCCACATGCAATCCATCTACTGATTGCAACACATATATATATATACTCATTTAACTCAGCAAATACAATTCATGAATTGTTAATATAAAACTCCTTGGTAGCTTTAGGCAATTTGCCAGTGGTAATCTTCCTGGTATTTCTTTGCCCTTTGTGGGTTTGCTAGGGAACTCTTATCCTATATCGTCAGTAGCGTGATCGTTCATCGATCCAAGTATTACGGCCTTGCACCTTCAATGATGTTCCCTTGGCTCGAGAATTCAGATTTGACATTGTAAGGGTTGTAAGGGATATGTTCATTTGGTTGTGGTTCAAACTTCAAAATTGCTCACATTGGTAACGTGATATAGAAAATAATCTTTCATCTCTGCCACGAAGAGAGAGTTTCATGGGAATGCTAGCCTGAGCTCATGAAGTAAATTCTTCCTATCCCCAGTTTCTATAAGCACCCTATCTCTTAAAGATTTGGCCATGGATTAATTAATCAAATTGATTATCGACTTATGATTTTTACTGTTTTTGCTATTCAGATAGGATAGGAAGCTAATGCTACAAGTTGCAACAGATGAAAAGGCTAATATAACTTCATGTGGTCGAGCAATGGGAGTCGAGCCATTTAGTAATATCATCAAAGATGGCAAAGATTCTGTCTTCAGGTTCTCCTTCAAGAATGGAGTGATAACCTCCTTCATAAAGCTTCAGCGTTTTATCTTTGCTAGAGGCCTTCTGGTACAGAAACTGGCTCACCAAAGGATCTGTCACCTTATCAGCAGCTCCATGAAGAATCAATAATGGAGATGAAACCTACAATGCCTCAGCATCAGTTCAATTTGTTGTTTGTTTTAGGTAATAATGATAGAATGTCAGCTTATAGGTGAATGCCAAATAAACAGATGAAACTTACCTTGTCCAGTTTTGCCTCAATATCCTCTGTCGCCTTCAAGAGTTCCACGGCAGTTTTTAGTCGCATTCGATCGCTGTAACATATTACATTGTACTCTGCCTATAATAAAAAAGAAGACACACCATTATCTATGAATACGTCTTAGAACCCTTTTACTTTCACATTTAGAAACATGTATCAGATCTCACAAGTCCTCGCATTCTATTTTTGGTGGGCTTTACAGGAAGACAAAACAGTAAGCAACTGGCTAAATAGTTTAACAAATTTTTCTTAGGTATGAAGCTAGTGATGATCAGACCAACTATCTGGGCATACAGGGATATAATTCTTTCTTTCATTTGAGCTGCAATCACTTAAAAACCCAAAACATTTCCAAAAGTCTAAAGAAGCACCACACAGCCAAACCACCAGCCACCCCCTCCCCCCACATAGCCACCGTAGGCACTGTTTCTTTGTATGGAAGTCAGTGGTTACGATGTTCATTCAGCAAGTAAAAGAAATTGATTTAAATCGTCACACCAATTAAGTGCTTTTATCAAAAAGAACAAAGAGCAAACCATTTTTCTCGAATTAAGGTCTCTGAAGCCCAGTTCTGCTAGATCTCTCTGCGGAAGAAGCTTTGCCTTAGGCATGACTCTGGACAAAAGTATTAATGCCTTCAAAACTGGTGGTGGTGGCTTCACATCCTCTGCAATCTTAGCAAAAAAAAAAAGAAAAAAAGGTTAACAAAACTTCGAAGCATGTGAATCAAAATCCCTTACAGCAGATGAAAAGATAAATGTGCTTGGAGCAAACACCTGACTTCAACATAGTGAATTATGAAGGTTTTGATGAGTAATACTTTTTTTTATTATCCATATCATCCTTAATGAATTACCTTACCTCCTTATACACTGAAGCCAATGAACTAATTTCATCTGGCTAAATAGTTTCGAAGCTAACACATTTTGCAAAGTAGAGGTTACCAATTTGTCTTCAATGGACTCAGGAAAGTGCAGCTTAGAAATGCAAACGAATTGGTGATGAGAAATTAATTAAAAAAAAATGTAGGTTCACTTAAACCATTTCAAGTTAGGATCCAGGATTTGCTTACTCTGCACATTGGAGCTACAAGTACTAGTCCATCCCATGCATTTGGCTCCTTTAGATGAACTTTGAGAGCAACAGCTCCACCCATCGACTGTCCCAGTAAGAAGCAAGGCAATCCTTTTAATTCAGATCTTCCTGCCGTTAATACCAGAAGGTCAACCTCAGAAATGGCATTCTTTACATGTTCACCGACTTGAAATAAGAAAGAAGAATAGCAGTGATTGTCATATTTGCCATTTCAAGATTTCCACAACGAACCTTTAATTTTTGTATATCTTTCAATAATGTTGTCAACTAGTCCGTCAAAGCTTGGGATGTAGCCGTGCAAGCCTTCAGATAAACCAAAACCAGGATGGTCCAAAGCATAAACTATATATCCAGATACAGCAATTCGCTTTGCAATACCTGAGATTTGATAACTCTTCTTAACCCAATGTGTTATGTGCAAATGCATTGCTATTCCAATGAAGAATATGAAGACATAAAATGACAAACCTTCAAAGAAGAAAGTGCAAGTATCCCCATATCCATGGCAAAAAAACACAGCACCTTTAATCTCAACACCAGGTGAAGGCCTCCAGCTTTTGACAAAAAGTTCTACCCCTCTTGAATTCCTTTCATACCACTACAGAATCCAATTTAGAATTTAGTTATTAACTTCATTAGCCAGAAAACATGTGTTTCTCTTTAATTGACAACACAACTCAGAACATTAACTAAAAGAAATCAAACATGAAGAAACGAACTTACCTCCTCTGTTCTAATCCCAGCAGGAGCCAACTAAACACGAAATTAGAGAGAAAAAAAAAAAGAAGCCATAAGATCAGTGGGCAGTACAATAAATAATCAACAAAGCAGCCCAAAATCATATAAAAGACCACATCCAACAGATCAAACAGCTACGACGATCATGATCAAACCAAGAAAACAAACAAACCTTCAGCAGAGGATGGTCAAGCTGCTGTTGCACCTGAGTGAAAGCCGATCGAACCCGTCTGCGAGCTGGCGCATGGTCCAAATTCTGAGAAGCAATCAAATTGAGCTCTTGACTAAGATATTCAAGGGGCTTGCTGAACTTGGCCATGACAGTTAGATGGGGATTTGTAGATGATGTTAGAAAAGTTCTGGACTTTAATATCAAACGAGGTGGAGGACAAATGGGTAGTTGGCTTTTAAGTGGATGGTTGATCGGAGAGTGAAATTTCCGGCAAGTAAGAGAAAAGGTGGACGGCGGGGATCTAAGTTTAAGAGAAAAATCCATGGCAAAAAATGGGGACACGACTGAAAAATAAAAAAGAGAAATTGGTTCGAAGGATGAAGCAACGGGGGGGCACAGTTGGCCAATTAGAATAGTGGGCAGCTGCTTTTTAAGGCAATGAAGCAAGTGGTTCACTGGAGACTGGTGACCTTGCGCGGAGCCTACTTTAATATATATATATATATATATATTCTTGCGGGGGGGAGGGAGGTTTGATCTATTTAGATTTGAAGATGGCATCTGAAATCTGTTGTTAATGTTCATCTTACATCACCGACCATCAACGTGAAATCCTTAGAAATTGACTGTTTGATTCTCGTCATAGATCTCAATCGGCGGCTTACATGTTCATACATTCACTGTATAGCCTTTGACTGTTTCAGATCGAGATGAACACTTTTGTTCCGTTTTTTTTCCTTATAAATCACACGTGAATTGCATTTCTTATTGCGATTTTCCGTCGCTAAAAAACACATGGAAATGGCTGGGTGCAGCCATTTTAGATTCCACCTAAATCAAATATGGACTGCAATCATTATAAATCTCACCATTTAGATTCAATATTTATAAATATTATAATTAATTTAATATAAATATTTAATTTA
>CAOGCB010012920.1:0-10113 GCA_948266635.1 Cnidoscolus chayamansa
ATTAAATATCATATATTATAAAAGGAAAAGGAAAAGGAAAAGGAAAATTACCAGGATTGGTGCAGTCCATGAAAATAGATTCAACCATGGCAGTGACCTCATCTTCTCTAATGGGCCTCAAAGCCTCGAGTCTCTTGGGAGTGAAAAGCTCAAGAGTACACACTTTCCTAACCTTTACGTAGTGAGGTCCATAGTCAGCCCATATAAGATCTTTCCCATCTCTGCTAAACTTTGCAGCTGATCTACTCCGATGCCGATCGGCCAACTGTTGATCATGCTCCTTCAGCACTTCTTTAGCCAATTCTGTATTGGAAACAATCACATTCAAAGTTGAACCGAACCAAACAGAGATTATCGGACCATAAGATTTAGCCCATTCGGCGTAGCATCGGAACCTAACAGGCTTGACGTCGTAGAGGTTACCGACGATCGGCCAGGGGCGCGGGCCGGGGGGAAGCTTGAAGCGGAGGCTTAGGTAGAGTTTGTAGACCAAGAGGAGGAGGAGGAATGAGATTGGTACTAGAAGGAGAGACATGTTGATGAGAGAGAGAGAGAGAAGGAAAGATGTGGTTGGAGATGTTTTTAGCAAAATAAATGTTAGGAGCGGAGTTGATATATAAGAGATGAGGAGTTGGTGAATGGATTTGTTCAGAGCTTAGAGAGAGAGATAGAGAGAGTGAGATAAGTCAAAAATGGCTAATTCAAGTTTACCAGACAAATATGCATACCACGTAGGCTAATGGTGTGGAGAGTGTGGATTACGCGCGGGTGAGAGGAGTGAATTAGGTATTTTAATAGTTGGTGGTGGTTGGTGAAGTGGAACGACGCTTTAACAATTAACAAATTGTGTAAAGGAATCAAAGGTTGGTGAGAGGGTAAGTCCTTTCTGCTCTTGGCCCCCAGATTTGCTGAGGGGAAACTCACTGTTTTTTTTTAATGATTAAATTAATTAATTTTAATTTTTAATTTAGTTTTTAGAGTTAGATTTTAATTTATTTAATTATTTAATTAGATTATAAATATAAAAAAATTGGGAAAATAAATTATATTTTATTTTATTAAATCATATAAATTAATAAAATTTTTTCACAATAATTTCAACTCAAGATAAACTATTATCAAAACATACAATCTTAGAGCACAAATAACACAAGCTTTATATATTCAATATAACTCAATCACCAAAGCTCGTAAACATAATAATAATATGCAAAGTATAAAGAGATAAGATTTAGAGAGATTGAACATAAGATTTACAGTGGTTCAGTTCTAACTAGCCTACATCCACTCTTCTCAAATATCTTCTTTGATCTTCCACTTTACTATTTTTTCTTTTCATGGGAAAAAGAAAGTCTTTTACAATCACAAAACTTCACGAGGTGCTTGCAAACCTTTCACAAATGTCATCTCCAACACTCAATGTCTTCAAGTTTCACAAAATGCTTGAACAATTTTTCACAAGTGTTTTCTCCAACGTTCAATCTCTTCAAGCTTTACAAGGTGCTTGAATAACCTTTCACAAGTGTTTTCTCCAACACCCAATTTCTTCAAACTTTACTAGTGCTTGAAATACCCTCATAATTTGCTTTCAATGTTTGTTTTCACTCAACTCAATCAATACAAATCAATACTAGAAAGATGAGAGAGTAGATTGCCAATAATGCACAATCAATGGGCTTTTAATGATTGGAATGAAAGATAAGTGAGAAAATCGATTTCAAAGGTTTTGGAGCTTCTAATTAAGTGTGAAATGGTGTAGGTATGAAGCATTTATTGTAAAAAAAATTATTTATGACTATTTGGAAAGTCATTGGACAAATAAAAAAGCTTTTAGAGATTTTATGGCCGTTATTTTGTCTTTTTCTATAATTAATAAAATCTCAATAGTAAAGAAATTAGTAAATTATTGCTTTGCTAATTTTTTTTATTTCTGCTAAATTTTGAATTTTGTTTCAAAACTCTTAGAAAATTTGTCAAAACATTTTCAATTGATTTCAAAACAATGTACAAGACATATGCATATTAAAAACAATGAGAGTTAACAGATAAAATGCAATTGGCAAATCAAACTCTCATATCTTTACATAAAATTTAATTTTTAATGATCTTTATGTATTTATTTATCTTCATATACATTCATATTGACTTGAAGAATTTGTTTTTTACTCAAAGCAATTATGTCATTTTCTCCAAGTAGCTTCAATTGTGATTCTTTAATCACCTAATAGCTTCAAATATACAATTTGATATTTTATTAGCTAGAATCGTGAATTAAAATCTTTTTTTTTTACCAATATTATCATTACACATATATCTAAGTTTTCTTTATTCATGAATTTCAATCTATCAATTTAATATGTATAGGCTATACAACCAAAAAAAAATCTTGAAATTGTATCCAATTTGAATATTTTGGATTAAGATATAAGTTTTTTTTTTTTTATCATTTCACTTGCTTTTTTATTGGCCCTTAAATCAAACGTGTATGAGCAAATTCTCATGTGCCATCGAAGAGATTCAACACATTTGAGAGTTTTTTTTATTGTTTTAGTAAACTTTATTGCCTCAATTGGGTTTATATGAATACATAGACAATCATAGTTGAATTTAGCCATAATTTTTCAAGACATAGAGAAGTGTCAGAAAAATTGTACAAAGTCCAATTCACCCCCCTTTTGGACTATATTTAGGGACAACAAGTTTACATAGTTTTAAGTGATATTTAGTCTTATTTAGAAATTTAACTATGCATGATTTTGTATTTATGAGTTATCAGAGTTGACATACAGCTTGATGATTAAGTTTTAATCTGTAGGTTATTGAGTGGCATTTTCAAAGTAATATAGTATTGTACAATTGAATTTGGATTGCTGGGTTTATCTAAGTTTGGTAGCTGAAACATGTAGGTTAGATAGCCGAAGTTCCTTCGGCCCAAGCTATGCCCCTTAAGTTCATGATTCAACAAGTGGAAATATAATGTTATATGTTTTGCTATGTTTTACTATCTACTGCACAAAACCACTTTGTAGTGTCATGAACAAAGATATACACGGCTTGTCCTTTTCAGGTTTCTTAATTTTAGTTCAATGCATAACATGCCTTAACCCTATTATGAGTGAATTACATGGCCAAGTCATGTAACTTGGCCATTGAAGATCAATGAACTCAACTACTTGTCTCTTGATCCAAGACTTATGTTAAGGTTGAGTTTAATTAATCTTGTGTTGAGAGAGAAAGAAACCAAAAGTTTGTTTTTATTCATTTTTACAGTTCTAGAATGTCAAATGATATTAGGAGAAAAAATGTTAAGCTAAAGGTATGGTTTATATTTAGAAAATGTCAGCCAACTCTTCACCCTTGAATAAAGTTAAGAGTTTCAATGTTATAGTATCGGTAAATATTAATTGAAAATATTTTAATTTTTTAGTGAATTGATATAATGTTAATAAAATTTAGTTTTAAATTAGTAGACTGAAGATAAAATTGATAATTAATATTTGCATTTCATAAATGTGTCATGTTAATATATGTCTATAATATTTAAATGGCTAACACGAATATCGTTTGATTCATTAATCATGTCATGATACTTAGCTCTAATTCATACATGTTTATTGAATAGATTACATGACACTACACATATAACTCATTTAAATAATTAAATCATTACAAAATTATATGATATGATACAATATATTTAATCTATTTAAAATTAATAAATCATCATGATGTCTTATAACAAATAAAATGTAACACTCGACACTTCTCCGTTATCGAAATTCATATTTTCGAGACGGAACATTTAGAAACTGTGCAGGAAAAGTGAATAAGGGTAAACATGTAAAAAAATAATAAGAATTAAGAAGTAAAAGAAATGTCAAAAGATGTTAAAATGATAGAAATGAAAAATGAAATTCATAGAGAGGCAAAATGATAAAACGGTGAGCCATATAGGCTTGGAACTGAACTAGCGGTTTGGCGTCCATGCCAAAGACCGAACCACCTTCCTTTTAGCCACTACAAGAGATGACTTCTTCATCGAAACCATCTCCAGCAAATTGAAAAATGTCCAAATACTCTAAAGACACTTAAAATTGTGTGAAGAGGTTAAAAGAGTGAAGAATCATTTAGTGGAGTAAGAGAAAATAGCAAAGCTTGGAGTAAGTAAGCTTTAACCAAAGTGAAGCAAGAATATCAGCGGGAAAAGACTTGAGCGAATCAAGCTCTCCTTCATCAAGGCTTTAAAACAAGTTAGTTAACCTCCTTCTAACTTGTTTGGAGTTAAATGCGTGAAAATTATCATGCATGAAAGTTAGAGATTATGATGATGAAAGTTGCAGGTTTCGGATTAGAGGCTGATCATTGATAAAAAGGAGTTAATGCATGTTCTAAGGTGTTTAAACGGAATAGAATACATAAAAATGAGTTAGAGGAAAATAGATATGGCATTGCATGTCAAGTTGGATGAAGTTAAGGTAAAGATGTGAAGTTACAAAAAGTGAAAATGATGAATATTAATGTGAATGATGATGATGAACTGCAAATGATATAAGACGATGTTATTAAATGATGATAAATGAGGTTTTTCCAAGTGAAAATGTGCGTGAAAATGGATCTAGATGGATTATAAACACCAAGAAGCAGGTTTTGACCTTTTGGGCAAAATTCATTTTTGTGTCACCGACATGATAATCAATGCTATCATGAAACTAGCTTCAGGGTTGAGTCATAGAGATGACCAAAAGGTAAAACTAAGATTTTTAATGACTCAAAAAATAATGAAAGAAAAGATAAATGAATAAAGAATAAATAAATGTAGCCGAGACATTTGGTTGACTTGGTCAACAAAATGACTCGGAAAGAGAGAATATGAAGATAGCTGAGAAGTGCTACCGATATATTTTCTCTCACTCGGTAAAAGATAAAGAATGATGAGATTTGAGACATTAGTTGACTAGGTCAACGAATGACTCAGTAACATGTAACTGAGACATCCATACGAATAAGTAAGGTAAGATAGCACTGAATGATACTCGAAGAGTATCACTCGGTACAGAGTTATGATTCAGTACTGAGGGGTGAAATCAAGCAATCACTTGGCTAAGTAGAGAAATAACACAGAAACCATAGGAGAGTGAAGAATATTACTCGGTTTTCCACTAGAGTACCTAGGGTAACCAAACAAGTAACTCAAAAGTAAGGAAATAATGCATGGGGAAGTATGAAAATGAGTCTTAGAGTATAGAAAAAAGTATATGTATATGTATTTTCTCTAATCCAAAATCCGTCAATGTAGAACCAGACTCAAGGGATCAGAGACAGGAGTAGATTGGATTATTATGAAGATGCAATTTTTCAGGTGAGCAGATGCTAACTATTTTTAAATGTATGTCACATAATGTTTTATGGCATATTCATGCATCATGATGTTTATGTTTCTTGCATTAGCATCACGAGGTATGTTGCATTGCATATATTTATGTGATATGTATGACTTAATGAGTACTGAATGAACCATAGATTTCAATGATATGATGAATTGACAGAAATGAAAGGTAATGTATGGGTGATAAGTTGGCTGAAAGGAGCTACTTGGCATTAGTATATGGTAAGACCAAAATGGCTCAAGGAGCTTTTTGGCACTGTACTTAATGGTAATGTTGGTCCGATTATATGCTTTGGATGCCCAGATCATTTGGCTCGAGGGTATGCTTCGGTTGTTCGAGTTTAATGTTAATGAAGTTCTGAGGAGTTTTTTCGACTACCGGGCACCAGAGTTTATGGGGACGAATTCATCTTACTTGTAAAGTTATGTAAAATATTTGTCTATGATGTATTACACTAGTATGAAAATGAATATTTTATGTATGATTATTTTTCTGTGTCTACTAACGAAGTTATTTTAAAATAGCTCATATCCCTTTTTATGCCTATCCCCCTTTCTCCTCTCCATTCTTCCTTCTCCCATTGCCCATTTTTCACAAGGTCAATATTATGACTCGGAATAAAGATTCTGAATAAGTATGTATAGCTGTTGTTGCCCTAAATGATGTAATGTAACATAATATATAATAGAGTTACATAACTATGTATGACTCAGTATATAAATGTATGGTCACTTAGTGATGAATGATTTCATATTTTTTTATGTCATGATAGTTATATACTGCATGCATGTTATGAATATTATAAAATGTACATGTATAATATATGTATGCAGTCTCCTCTCCCCTCTTCTATTTCCCTTTGCCCATTTCTTACAAGGTCAAGATGATAACTTGAAAGAAAGATTACAGATGAGTATGTATAGTTGTTTTGTCCTAAATGATGTAATGTAACGGAATAGGTGATAGAGTTACATAACTATGTAGGACTCAATATAGAAATGTATAGTCACACAGTGATGAATGATTTCATATTATTTTATATAATTCATTATTCCATGATAGTTATATACTGCATGCATACTATAAATGTTATAAAATGTACATATTTAATATATGTATGTAGTAATGAGAACAAATGAAAGTGAATGAATGAATGCATATTGAATAATAAGATGATGAAATTTGACTAAAAAAAAGAAAAGAAAAGGGAAAAATTATAATGTAGAAATGACGTATGATGATACATAGGCTTGTTAGAGATTCAGTTACTTTCAAATGGTCGAGATTTTAACGTCAGTACTATTATATTAAAATAAAATAAAATAAAATAATATATGTAAATATATTATTATTATTTATATAAATATCATCTAAATTTAAATATTTAAATATCAATAAATTTTCTTTGGATAAAATAATTTAAAATTTTTATAATAAATATTTAAGATTAAAAATACGTTTTTAATATTTAAAATTAAGTATATATACTGATAATATTTATACATATAATTTGAGAATTTAAATAGAATATTAAAATATTTATTTTAAATTTATAAAATATTCTTAGAAAAATTATTTATTTAATTTAATGTTAAAAATTTTTATAATAATTTTATAATATGACTAGTTAAATAAAATAATTCATTTAATTGATTAAAAATAAATAAGTTATAATAAATTTAAATTAATCAATATAAAATAAATAAATAACTAATTTATTTAAATAAATAATGTATTTAGATAAAAACGGATAAACTCGATTAGATCTTATCTTTTATAAATGGAATTGTCAATTAATTAATTTTTTCCTTGAATATGATATTTTTTTATTTGTACAAATGAATTTATTTGTATTAATAAAGCAGTGCATGAATTATTGTTTACTTTTTTTTTTCAAAAAAAAAAAGCAATATAATAAATTTGCAAGCCGAATGTGAAATTAATTTATTTGAATTTGATGGTAATATATTTTAAAAATTAACATAAAAATTAATAAATTAAATCATTATTATTAATAAAATTAAAGGAATGAATAATAAAAGAGAGGTGTAATTTAGGAAGTTTATAATGAATGAATAGGAGTAGTTTGGGTTTGGTAGAGGAAGAAGAGAGCATTCATGGTTGCTTGTCGAATGTAGGGACCACTTGGGTTGGGGGTGGTTGGTGAGATGGCGAAATATTAATATTTGCATTTGGAGGTCTAAGGAGAGAGAGAGAGCCCCTTCCCTTTGCATACTTTCAATTATCTCATCTTTTTCTTTTTCCAGTTATTCTATTGTTTGCTTCAACCTCTTTCTTTCTTCTTCTTCTTTTTTTTTGTTTTTTTATTAATTTAATTTTTTATGAAAAATTATGTCTCTATCTAATTAGTTTAATATATAATTACTTGATTAATATGATTACTAAAAAAATTAATTTACTAATATTTAACCTGTAAATAAAATTAATATTCATGCTGAAATTAACAAAATATTTTACTTTGCTAAAAATGAATTATAATTCATTGAACTACCAAAGACAACTTATCAAATAACAAATTTGTTTAACTAATCAAGGCAATACAAATAAAACAATTTTCAGAAGTAAAAGATAGAGTTAAGAGAAATCAAACACATCAATTTTATAGTAGTTCGATAATATAGCCTACAACATTCTTATCAAGCTCCTTTTTGTGATTTCCAATTCACTAAAATCTCTTTTTCAGGCAATAGAAAAATTAATTACAATCTCTAATCTTTTCAGGTTCTTAGTGAACCCTTACAAGTTTGATGTACCCTCAAACTTATTAAACTTACATAATGTACCTTACTTAGATTAATCTCAAGTAAGTTTGGAAAATAGGAATAATCACTCTCTTATACAGAATTACAATTGAATGAGCTGTAAAGAAGAGAGAGAATATTTGTTAATAAAGCATAAATGAATTGAATGAAGGCTTTGAAAACAAACTCTTAAATTTGCTCAAAGATGTAACACTTTCATTAGTTGCAAAGTGGAGTAAATGCTTGTTTATACAGGGGAGGTTAAAGCCTCAACTTTTATGTTACAAAAAGTGACCAAATAGTTGATTTTTTGGCCATTGTAACATTGAAAAATATGCAATCTAGAAGTAGTTAGGCTCAATATAAAATTAGTTTGCTAAAATTGAGATCATGTAAAAAGTAGTTTGCTAATTTTGAAAGTAATTTACTCATTTTAGACAGCCGTTTAAAACTAGTTAACTAATTTTAACATCTTCAAAACTAGTTTTCTAGTTTTAAAAATAAGTTCAGAAATAATTTTAGCACACTTTTAAGTACTAAATATAAGATATCTCATTGACACATCCAACCCTCAATTCTCTTATATTTGTCCTGAAACTTAACTTATTCTTCTTGACTTTGTCTTCACATCATGTTATCTAGAATTTCTCTTTTGATGCACAATCCTTCCTTTCTTGATAGTTCTCTTCCTGTGATATGAAATGTTTGAATAATCATTAGTTCAATTACATTAAAATTTGTTCCATCAAAATCAAGCCTTCTCCTTATGGGTCAACACATCCCATTTTAGGATGCAATATTTTACATATTTAATATTTTAACTTGAGACACAACTCTTAATCACCTTCGGTGTTTTTTTTAAATACAAGACTCGACTAAAAAACTCAACTTTTAGTAAATACGTTTTTTAAAAGTTTGATGCCCCTTAAACTCCTTTAAACTTTCATAGGCGCTTAAGAACATTTATAAGTTGGAATTCCCTCAAACTTCTTTAAGCTTACAAAGATGCTTAACAACCTCTTCCAATTGATATCCCCTCACTTAGACAACCTTAAATAGATTTTGAAAAGAAGAATGGTCACTCTCTTTGAACTTATACACAAATAAATGGCTATTAAGAAGAGAGATGAATATGCCAATGAATCACAAATTTGTTGAATGAAGGCTTTAAAATAAGACTCTCAAAGTTTTCAAAGATATAACACTTTTATTAGTTGCAAAAGAAAGTAAAAACTTATTTATATAGAGGTGTTTAAAGCCTCAAACTTTTTGCTATAAAAAGTGACCAACGACTAGTTTTCTAGCCATTACAGCTTTGAAATCGTGTAGTCTTAACTAATCTCATTCTAAAATTAGTTAGTTAAAAATAGATTACACAAAAATATACATAGCTAATTTCAAATTGTGTTTGAAATTAGTTAGCTAATTTTAACTATATTTTAAGATCTTAGAAAACATTTTATAATTTTTAAAATTAGATAACTAATTTTAACCCTTAAGCAAAAATAGATAACTAATTTTGGCTTCTTCAAACATTGATTTTTCTATTTTCAACCTAAGTTGAAAATGATTTTTAAATACTTTTGATTTCAGGACATAATGAAAATTTCTTAGTTTTGAAAGTATGTAATTCATCATTGGCTATGGACTCTCTATTCTTTTAAATTTGTCCTCTAAAATCAATCTTAAATCTATTTCTACCTTCACTTTTCCTCATAATGTGTTATCACATTTGTAGATCATCAATTCTGTCCTTGGTCACATGATCTTCACATTCATGACTTTCTTGACAGTAACCTGCTTGTATATTAATCACTTTGTACATAGATTAGTTCAAGCACATCAAGTTTTGGTATTATCAAAATCAAGCCTTTACCTTATGTGGTCAACAATCTCTCCCTTTTGATGATGAAAAAACTTAATGATTGTCAAAGAGATAAAATTTTTAACATGAACAGTTATAT
>CAOGCB010013060.1:0-13875 GCA_948266635.1 Cnidoscolus chayamansa
AAGATATCCAAATCCAAGGGCACCAAATCCTTGTTGATTTTCATAAAATAAAGCCTATGCTTCATAGGCTTTATCATCATCCATCCTTATCTTCTTTGTCTTTTGTTGTTTTTATAATAAAATTTGCCATTTTCTATATTAGATTGATTTATTTAAAAATAAATTAACATTTTATATTAATTATAAATTTTAATAAAATAACTTTATTAGCACTTTCATTTATTTATTTTAAAAAAATTAAAATAATATTTGGTAAATTATTTTTTTATTTAACTATTGATAAGTGAATATATATATATTAGTAGTGTTGTTATTTGAAAATAATCCTTTTTATAGAGTAAGGGAGAGATATCTTTATAATTTTGAAAGATGTTTTTTAAAATAATAAAATTTATTGGTGAATAATGATTGTCATTTTGAACAGTATTTTTAAAAAATAAATAATATTTTATTTAAGATTTAATTTCATGATATTTTTTATAAAATACTGAATATTTTTTACAGTCGTTCAGTAATTATTTTAATTTTTTAATGATAATATATATATATAAAATATACAAATTTAACAAAAGGGTGGAATTTGACTTTCTTCTAAATAAATTATGTAAAAAAATTAAAAATATATAAAGCTATGTTTTTTATTTGAATATAGTGATTGATAAAAGAAATGTAAATAGAAAATGTATAATAATTAATGTTGTATTATGGCGTTAGGAGAGAAATAGACAAGTCAGTTTGATATTTAATATACGCAACGCACTAAGTTGCGGTGGGGAATGGAAGGGCTTGCCCACGAAACAAACGTGCAGTGATTCAGCTTTTACGAAAAAAAACCTCCATTTCCATGTGCTCTACCTATACACCCATCACTTGTTTGAATTTTTACAAATTTTCAAGTTCAACATCACAGTAATGGCGAAGATAAGATTCAGAAGACAGAGGCTGCTGCAGTGCCATGTCTATTGTACCTTCATTTCTTAACATTTCCATGATTCTCTCAGGATCTGTTGCTTTCAGTCACATGCTCCCCATAACCATTAACCAAAGCTCTCTCCTTTGCTTCTGCATTAATGTTTCTTATTTATAATTATATATGCCATGATTTTAATTTAAGAAACCCCTCCATTTATTTATTATTTTTAATTTAATTCTACTCATTATATATATATTTATATATTTAAAAAAAAATAATCAGAAAGCAAGTTGTAATAATAAAAATATATGGTCGTAATTAGGACACTGAATTATGTTTTTTTTCTTTCTTTATTTGGCTAAATTGCCCCATTTTCATTGTATATGTACATTTCATACCAATACCACCAGGAAGATACATCAGATATGACCCTCTCTACAAAATCGGGACCGAATTGTACTCGCTGTAAAAATCACCGTCGTCGGAAGCTGCCAATAACCGTTGATTAAATTCTTCTTGCATCTCATCAGGTACGAACGAGGTTCTGCAAAGCGGACACGTGTTCCTATCATGATCCATCCAACGGTCCAAACATGCCCGGTGAAAAATGTGCTTGCAATTCTTTAGCCATCTGATCTCCGCGTCACCCTCGAACTCGTACAAACAAACGGCACAGCTCTCCGGTAGGTCATCGTCGCTGCCTCCCGACGTCAAATCGTCGAACTTTATGACTGGTAGAATTTCCCGGATCAGGACGGCGGAAACTGGCGTGTGGTTATGGATTGGGGAAGTGTTATCGGGCCAAATGTTATCGGTTTCTAGGAAATCCGAGAGACCCATATAGTTAAAAAGGCAAATAATGAGGTTTCTGATAAAACCCAGAAACGATAGCGTGTGCACGAACAGCTTCGGCAAGAAAACTTCTGTGTACCCAACAGGAAATCCCATCAAGCTCTAAAAGAGATAAAGAGAGAGAATTTGCCCTTGGTAAATAGAAAGAAAGCAGGCTTCGAGGCTTTTATATAGAGATTTCGGCAGAGGGAGATAGAAGAGAAGCTACTGCTTCTGCTTCTGCTGCTTCAGTCCTTGAGCTAACGGGCTCTACAATAGTATTATAGTAGAACCGAGTGAAGCGGTAAAGATAAAGCTACAAGCTGTGAGTTTCTAGGTGTTGTTAACAGAAAGACGGAGGACGAGACGATTTGCGAGCTTTGAGTGGGTCCCAGGGGACAGGTACTTTCAATGAGTTTTGATTGGTCAGTGACAGAAGATAATGAGAGTTACTGGTAAGATGAACTACCGAAGGCTGCGTAAGGATTTACCGCTAAGAAAATCGCAACGACCACACATGTAAGAAATTAGACACGTGCTGTTAATATGGAAATTGTGTGTAAATGGATTGTGTCCCAACGGTCTGCTTATTCTTATCTTTTTATCTCCATGGACTTCCTTTAATTGTGTTTTTATGGGAGCTTCAGTAATATTTTCATTTAAAATAAACTAATTTTTATATATATTTTACACTACGGCTTTAGCTAGGGAATGGTAATAAATAAATAAATAAATAAATAAACCGTGTATAAGATACGTGGGACGAAAGCAACACGGGGGAATTGGATCAATCAAGACCAAGGTGTTGTCCGTTTTTATTAAATATAATTTGATTAATGAGAGTGTTTTTTTTTTTAAATTTTTAAATTATAGCTATAATGATATTAAACAGTAAACACGCGGACTGACTAAAAAAAGAAAACTTAAAGGACGTTTATGTAATTTAAACTTACTTAACCTTTAAATTTACTTGAGATAAATATTTATTTGTAAATATAACGTGCCAAATTATTTTAAATTATATTATATATTTGTTTGTATAATTAATTATTTTTATAATTTGATCCCAAGTAAGCAATTTTGTATGATTATTTTAATTAAAAATTAAAATAATTGAATTGGAAATTATTAAATCTCATATTTGTGGGTTGATTTTTTAAATAATGAAGAAAATAAAATAAAAGAAGATATAGGAAATGTTTTAATTTAAGAAAGCAATAATATAATATAATGATTGAAAATTTAGATTGGAATATATATATATATATGTCCATGCGGCTTCTAATCATTGTTTCTTTAGAATTTAAACCTTCTTTTTATTTTTATTAATATTTAATCCATTTAATTACCAAGTTGGCACTGCCAGCACAGATATATATTTATTTTTTTATTTTTTTATCTTTTATTATTTATTTATTAATTATTATCAGTATATTAATTCCTCATTGATATAAAGGTCCCTTAATTTAAAAAAAAAATGTAATCTTTATCAATAAGGAAATTAAGCATTGAGTTTTGTGGGCACAACAGAAATATTAATATTATTACATAAAAAAAAAAAACAATTAAAAGGAATGTGTTGTGGATTTTTTTTAAATATGTACCATGTCGATGACATTACATATTCATTATCAATCGGTCTTTTTTATTATTAGATTTATAATAAATTAATATTTAATAAAAAAATTAAAGAATTTATTTTTTTTAATAAAATATAATAAGCTTTCAATTGATTAAGAAATTTTAGTTTAACAAATTAATGATGAAATGGAGGAAGATGTGGGGTATGGGCACTTGAAAGTCCATAATAAGGGGCAGGATAAGAGGAGGAAAGAGTCTTTGGTAGGCCAGGGAGAAAGGCAGGACAAATATATCGTCGGTGGTGCGACCCCTGACCAACCAGCAAATCATCGTGGCCGGTTTAGGCGACCATCCATTCCTCCTCACAAAAACATATATAATTAAATTTGGTGATGAATTTTTCACTTTGGACATACAAACGTAGCACTCTTTAGAACTGGTTGGTTTTGGCCTATGCCAAGACACTCTCTGCCCCAAATGCTTCTCTCTCATTCCTCTACAAGCTAGTCGTTAAAATGTCACTAACAGTATAGCAGTACTCACATGCCTGTGTTTCCAATCACACCTCCAAACCATCAAAACTTCTAACAAATTAATTATTATATTAGAGCACTCACATTTTTCTCACAAAAAACAAGTTATTCTAAAATTAATAAATAAAGTCCTATATAATTGCAAGTGGAAGTACATACGTACCATTAATACCCAATATAAATATGAACAATTTTGACAGTAATAAAAATAAATAAAACTGCTTGCCTTTATTTAGAAATTTAAATGCAGTTTAAAGAATAGAAGGATCTGGTAGGAAGTATAATGAGGGTAGGTGCATCCTCCATATAAGCAAATGGTTAAGGAATAAGGACAAGGTGATTGATGTGATAGAAAATATTGTTGACAAATGGGACTCATCCTTAGGGACCCAATGGGCAATGCCATTAGCCAAAATGTCTCATCTTTGTCCCCTACAGAAACTCTATTGCCCTTCATACATGCTCAAAACACCCACCCACCCCATCAACCATTGCCGCCCTTTTCCTCTATCATCTCATCTTTTCTCACATGTCCCCTTGTTTTGACTCCTCATTTGTATTTTCCGTTGGCATCGTCTACTGCGTTAATTACCCCCCTCCAGAGGTCCATGGGAACTAATTGACATTTTTGGGCTGTGGTTGAGTCAGGCCCATCCACTCAGCCCATTAACATGTAACAGCTGCCTACCTAATGATAGAATTAAAAAAAAGTTACCAAGTAATTTACCAAAACAACACAGGCGACGGGAGCGTGCAACCAATCGCCTTTTGCTCCTCGTCTCTCCCTCTCACCTCGAGCTCTGTAGCTCTTCTCAGGTATTTATAAGTCGCCATTCATGTATGTGCATGTGTTCCTTTCGAAGTTAGGCTTTTCCAATTTCTGAATTCTGTTTTGATTTCTGGATCATGCAGGATAAAGTGAGGTTGGGCAATTATAAGAGGGATGCGGATTCTGTGGAGAGAGAGGGCGATAATTTACAGGCCCCGTCGCCAAATTTATTGCCACTCTTGTAAGTTGTTTCGATTGGTTTGATTTCTCTATTTGAGTATTGCATTTGATGACTTGTTGCGAATTTTGATAATTTTAGACAAGAGATTCTGTTTACAGTTATTAATTGCTTTCATGCGCTTATGCATTCAGATGATTTTGTCACTCTATTGCATGCTTCTGCATTCAGATACATTTCGTCACTCTGTTGTATGCTTCTGCATTCAGATAGATTTCGTTACTATGTTGCATGCTTCTGCTTTCACATAGATTTCGTCACTCTGTTGCATGCTAATACATTATTAAAATGAATTTGAACTGCTCTTTGTATCAAGTGATATGGGGGATGAGCTTGTGTGGCCCTCCCCTGAGGGCTTCAGTTAGTTGATGTTTGTAATTTGCTCAGCTTTACTGCATACATACTTGACGTCAAACTAGGTCTTGGCGCCACTAGCTAAGGCATTCTTCTCATTACGTCATTGCAACTTTTTTGACCAGAGAAATGCGTGAAAGTTATATCTGATAATGAATATCCGGTTTCTGTTTTCTCGATTCAGTTTTCTTTCTGTTAGATTTGTTCTGAAAGTACAGTTCAATGCATCTAGATGTTGCTCATGTTTTATTTGTCTTTTTCTTTTGGTCCTTTCTTTTACTGTTTGCGGACCTTGTCCTTCTTTCTTCACATACTCAAGGTCCAATTCACTGAAAAAAGAATACAAATTGGAGGGAAGAAACCATCTGATTTGTTTCTTGTTAATATATCTCTTCTTCTCAGCGAGCAGGTAACTTTTGCGGAAAAGAACTTAACAGTTTAAGTAGCACGATTACTCTTTTCAAATTTTGTGAACATTGTCATTAGCCTCTCATTGACTTGTAGACCTTGATTTGAAGAATCTAACATTACATTGTGTTATGAATATATTTGTTCTGTGAATGATGGAGGCTTTCTGAGATCACTAACTAAATTATTGTTTATCCTGATGTACAGTGCTTTGCTCTTGCATTATTGTATTTTTCTGTCTGATTTTAATAGTATTCTAATATCTTTCTTGCCAGGAGCAATATTGTGAATGATAGCAAGCATTTGCTTCCTGGACTTTCCAATGGATCCTTATACAGTATCTCTTGGAAGGAAGAGGTAACATGAATACAATAAATGTTCCTGCATTTTTCTTAGATTATTTCTTGTGCCAACTTGATTTGACATTGTCTAATTTGTGATTTCGATTTTTCCTGTCTTTTTCTATAGTTTTATGGGGCTTTTGAATTATATCCCTATCCAAATGAAAGCAGCGAAATTTTTATATTACCACGATCTTTAGTTAATGGCTTTGGTCCTGGAGGGACCTCAGGGGTTCTTGTACCCAAGCACAATATCACCAGGAAGCTTTCCATTACGCAACTGGAGTTCTGCTTGCCAATGAGGTTGCTATTTGTTTTATATGTGAGGGGCAATTAATATCTTCTGTAAGCAAGAAAGGTTTCTATCAGAGCTGAAAATAAGTTGGGTTCTGGTGATGCTGTATGTGCTTCAGATCAACAAATCCTGGCACTTGGTACTAGAATAGGTGTTGTCGAGTTATATGACCTAGCAGAATCTGCATCACTCATCCGTAGAGTGTCTTTATATGACTGGGGGTAAGTTCCGCATACTATTGGTAAGGTTATCCAAGTAATGGGATAATTGAATGCCTTCCGAGTTTTTTTTTTTTTCCAGACAGTTGCTTAAACTTTTGCATTTTGGTAGACTCGAGAACAATTTAATGAAAATCTAAAGGTTTCTTGAATGTGCATTTATGTGACCCAAGGTTGTTTTTGGAGCTTCTGTTTCTTTGAATTTAAATGATCATCACTTGGAGTTTTTTATCTGAGTCTACAGTACACTTGTATATTTGGACTTTTATTTCATCAAGTTTGTGAGGTTTTATGTTTAGGTGTATTTAATTTGCAGATATTCAATGGATGACACTGGTTCTGTCGGTTGTATTGCAAGGAAACCTTTTGCTGTTGGGTGGAAGTTAAGCGGACTTACAGTATGGTCTGTTTCTGGCTGTCGTTTGATGTCAATTATCCGGCAAGTTGGTTTAAGTTCTGTTTCTTCTCCAGTAGTTAAGCCAAACCAAGATTGTAAATATGAGCCACTGGTGGGTGTTACCTCACTGATGCAGTGGGATGAATATGGATATAAACTTGATGCAATTGAAGAAGGATCTTTGGGGAGAATTCTAGCCTTTTCTTTTGGAAAATGCTGTCATCGCTGAGGCGTTTCTGGCATGACCTATGTCCGTCAGGTGATTTATGGTGATGATCGGTTGCATGTTGTACAGTCTGAAGATACTGATGAACTTAACATTTTGCACCTAAATCTTCCAGTGCGTATCTAAATGCAACCATAATTATTTACTCATTTATTATCCTTGCAATTTGTGAAGCTGATAAGACTCCCCTAGGTTCTTAAATCCCCCAGAATTGGCCAGTTCAGCATGAGAAAAATAGAGCCACCTCCCTCCAAACAAGAGGCGAGAAGTGAAGAGGACACATGAGAAAAGGACGAAGAGAGTTCACCAAAACAACCGACTCCAATGAACGACGTCGACTTTCCTATGAGCATTTATTGCTGTAAGAGGCAGCTGTTACTCTTATTGTTAAGAGCAACAACCACCACCATCACCACGATCCATGAAGAACGCACACAAGAACTAGATCGAACCCACTCGTTTCTCCTCGTACGTTGAGTAGCATGTTAAGTGTGGGCGCCTCTATAACCTGCGATTGGTGGGTTTTGATTTTTTATTGTTTATGTTGCCCTATTGGAAAGAATATCTTGTATGAAGTACATTATCACTTAAGACTCAGATATGTTATTCCTGCTTCTCCATTCATCTCTTCCCGCTCTCTCTCTTACACGAAAGAATTTTAAGTCTAACCCAAGCGTTGAACGTCAGAAGTTCATCACTGAGGCCTCTAACCATGTTATCTTTAGAGATACTCATGCTAAGACTCGATGATGGGATCTTATTCAAAAAGTTGCGGTTAAAAGTTTCACCAATTAGCAACGTAATAATAGGGAGCTTGAAAATGAGTTTAGCCAGTTTTATTCTTGCATTGGACAATGTCACTGTAATAATACACAAGTCTATAAATTACAAATCCAGAAATCTGTGCTGCTTAAAGCGACTTGAAGCATAACCGACTATAGAAACTGAACCATAGTTACGCCTGTCCCGAGTCTTCCGCCAAGAACCTCCAAGCACATACAGGACAACAAAAAAGAAAAAAAAAAGAAAAAAGACTAACAATGCTGACTAGCTCACCAGCTAAAGCTAATGGACTCAAAGTGCAAGTTATCTGCCAATCCGGATGAACATACCGTTGCAACCTCATGCCTCATCTGCTTCGGACCACAGACAAGAACCCCCACACTTGATCCTTTGCAATCAAATAGTATTCCTACACGTAAAAGAATAAAACAAGAGTTTTTATCTACTATGTTACCGAATAGCTGCAGAGCATAGTAAAATAGGCACTGATATCACTAGTAACTTACTCTTCAGATCAGGTCTTTCACCATAGTGTACTTTAGTAGCCTGGACAAGAGACTGACGTGGGAGACTTTCCAATTCTCTCCCGGCGTCATATAAACTTAAGCCTGGTGATGTACTTGGTGTGGACCCTTCAATGTTCTGAATCTGATTCGGTTGCCTAGCATTTATGTTCTTGTTCCACAAGACGGCTGCACTTGCTGTCGTGGCTATGCCTACGCATATTACTAACATATTAAGAAAAGATCGTAAAGGGTATGAGAAAATTTTATTGGTGTTGTGATCGATAGGATAAATGTAATAGCGGTTAATAAGGCCAATTATGATGAGGAAAATGATAAAAGAAGATGATATTATCGCGCCAAGCCAGAGCCAACTTTTAGGGCCTAAAATGGCAGAAACAGGTGCGTCTGTTGGATGGGGCTTGAACCATATAGTTCTAAGGGGCTTCACGTTGTTGATTGAGGGTTCTTTCTCCCTCGTAACATAAGCCTCAATCTTTAGCTGCAGCGTTGAAATTTCTGATGGGGTGCCAGATATTGGAAGTAGAAGGTCTAGCATGGTTAGGTCTGAAGAGTTCTTGAACGAACAAATTAAGATTACTTGTGGAATCTTGCATTGCTTTGTTGTAGAGGCAAAGACGAGTTCTCGAATTATAGATATGAAAGGAGTAATGCCACTGCCTCCACTCATCATCACAAGTGTGTCATGCCTAAATTTATAGATATATCCTCGGTCAGTTCACAATTCACGTCCATAAACATGCAAGAACATATAAGTAATACGTATTATTAAATTTTTGTGTAATGGAAACCTTAGAAAGTGAGTTGAAGCAGGTCCATAAGGTCCTTCAACTGAGACTTCAAGACGATCAATTGAGGAAGGAGATGAAAGCATCTGGTGCAGCTTCTTGGACCAACTTCCTTCACTTTTAATCATAACACTCAACGTCTCAGGTTCTAAGTTACTATTAGAAGTGATTGTGAAAGGATGCCATTGCAGCTTAGAAATGCTAGGCACATTCACAAACAGAATGCTGGTTGGATTATAACTCAAACCTAGCAGAATAAATTAGAAAACAAGTTAAAATTGTATCAATTATCAATATGATCATCACTTGCAAGAAAGTCGAGTTGTAAAATGTAATCTCCCACCTGGGTTTTTGAAGAAGTTGATTTCTAAAGTGTCACAAGGCAAAATGCGGGATGAGACAACACGAACTCTTTGTCGTGACTGTAAGAATCTCAGAAAACGGTCGACCAAGAAGAGGTAAAATCCAGGGAGAGTAATACAGGCGAAAGAGAGGGGAACGTGCAGTACAAAGAAAATCATGAAGAGGATGTAGAGGTGATGAGTGTAAAAGAAGAGCTCAAACATTTTTCGCCTAATGCGAGGGAAGGTTGTAATCCACAGGCCCAGCCCAGCCAGCAAAGATATCTCCCCAGCCACATTCGATATGTCAACTTTAGCCCATTCCAGCATCTGCCATGATGCTTATTAGTCCATCAAATTATAAAAAGAAGAACAAGAATAAGAAGAAGAAGAAGAAGAAGAAGCTTCATCCATGAAGCCCATGTTCTCTTCTAAAGAGAACGGAAGGAAGAAGAATAATAATAATAATCATAAATCCTTTATGTAAAAAGGAAGACTATCATCCATTTAATCTCATGGGCATGTGGACTTTATTGCAAAGAAGATGATAAGTTGGTTACCTTGGAAATCTGATTCGTAGAAGCCCAATAGATAATGTAACAAAGTCCATGTGCAGTGAAGCAAGCCATCACCATGTGACCAAGCCATATATGGTATTTAATGCTACCCTCTGAGGTAAGCCCAAACAATGGCAGAACTGATGACCCACGAGCCACCGGGAAGAACAGTAATGTCAGACATATGTTCCCGACCAACCCTAGCCTAAGGGCAGCTCCGTCCAATTTAGCTTCCCATCTGCAGAAACCAAAACCACATCACCATTCAGCAGTCTTCCAAATTTTGAATTTTTTTTAATAATATATATTGGCCTGTAGTTGAATTCTTACACACTCTCCCCACTCTCTGCAGCTGACTGTGTACTGATAGTAGCAAAGCTGTTGTGCAAATAGGTTGATAAAGACCAAATCAATAGTGCAAGAAACATGATCAAGAAAGCCAGCTCTATTCCAGAAACGATTCCCAGAGGGCCTTTCACTATCATCGGCTTCTTCCATGTGGCCAAGATGTGTTTTCTGCCATTGCTGTGGATAAATAAGTTATTAGAGAAAGTTAATTGCATCAGTAAATCAAAAAAGAAAAGGGTGCCCAGTAATGGATTTTGTAATTACATTACCTTTCGAAATTACTGTGATTTGATCTCTTCCCTAGATGGATATAAACACAGCTCAACACAGCAACAAAAAGAATGGGGAAGAAGTATACCAAAAGGTTTGGACCTGAAACATAAACAGGTGCATAAGCTCAAAAGAAAAAAAAAAACAAAAAACCCTCGTAGGTATAGAACAAAACCAGTCATTGAAATGAAAAGCTTAATTGTCGTAGAGAAAAGGAAACAAATTGGCTACAGGATCAAACCTTGATTCCCAAAATAAGCAGAATTAAACTTCTTTCGGATATCAGGCAACCATATTTTCCTATATGTGTTAGTGGGCATGATAAGCCACATCATGAGATACAGCAGCAACACTACTATCAATAGTAGTTTTAAAGGAGCTGGAGGCATCTCATTATTTTCTCTGTGAGAAGGAGATGATGTCTTCACCACCTCCGAATCCATACTTTCTCTCTCAGACACAGAAAGAAAAAACAGAAGTGTATCTGTTGGGTGTATATGATTTCTTTATTGTGGGTTGATATTCATAGCCTATTTCATCACCCTCACGTATATTCTTTGCATACTTCCTCTCTTTTCACTTATAATAAGGACAGGTTTCATTTAAAGAACATTTGAGGCGTGTTTGTTTCAATTTTAATGGTGCAATTAATGAATTTCTTACTTGATATAAAATTTATTTATGAATAGCTTTCTTTATTTGGTAGCAATGAAAACTTGTATTTCTATATATATATATATATATATATATATATAATTTCCATAATTATTTTCTATGTCTGTTTACAGCACAAAATGAAGAAACTAGAGACGAAGAACGTAAACAGAAGAGCAAACCTTGAAGGCCCAAGTAAGAAGACTGAATACGGAGACGCATATTTGAACGCCATTGGAGTTGATATGTGTTAGTGGGCATCATAATCCACATCATGCAATATCCAAGCAATACAGCCGTCAATACAATCTTGATCACTGTCCGAACCATATTACTTTCTCTATTACAGTCTGATTCTGAGTCCATCACTCTCCAACAAAACCTGCCTTAGGAGAATGCGTTGCTGTATGTATATATAGAGATAGAGAATGTGTACTATAACATATAAGGAATGATTTGTTATTAATATTATATATATATATATAGCCACAAGTGTAAAACAAGCATGCTTCATTTCACTAGTTACAAATGGATTGGATGCGTTTACTTGGCTAAGTGGCTGCAAGTTTCATGCAACCAAATGAATCATGATCACTTCATTCTATCGCTCTCACGAAATTCTAATTTCTAGATTTTTCTTTTTAAAATGAAATTAGTAAATTTGATATAGAGGTGGGTGTAAAGGTAAAGTTTGTATTCAATGAATCATGTGGCATTCAAAAGTAAAGTAGTGACGTAGGGGATTGCGTTTCAATCAATAATCAGTTTCTCTCTCTATATTTTCCATAAATAAATAAAAAAATGGTAATAATCGTTTTTACATTAACACGCAGTTATTCTACTTTCTATATATTATGAAATTTAATTTTCATAAGCATTCTATATTTAATGTATTGGATTATATATATATATATATATATTTTTTTTTTAAAATAAAATAAATGTGAATACAGTGATATTATTATTATTATTATTATTAATTTATTAATGAGATTTAGTTTTAGAATAAAATTAAAATATCATTTACAATTTATAAAAGTCTTAAGTTGACTTTAATTAAGTTTGAGGACAACTTGCATGAAGAATATGACGAGAAATTAAAGAACCTCTTGATAGTAATCTGCAATTCATTATCAGAGGAAGGCACAAAAGGATACAACAACATTTAGATGCCAAAGGCTATTTGCCAATACAAATATATGCTGTAAATACAACTTACATACTCCCAGTTATAGAATCATCCCTCATTCATAAATCTTATCTTGGACAAACTTCATGCTTTGGTTTTGCCAGATGAATGTTCATTGTCATGCTTTCCCTTGTCTGCTGGGACATCATCACTTGGCAATTTGGACCATGCAACAGTGCTGTCCCTTGCAATGGTGTCCCTTGTACTAACTGTCCTCTTGTGCATCAGCACAGATACACTCAACAATAGACACAAAACAGCAACTACAGGAAACAAAATACCAACCTTCCCTTTTGGCCAACTTCTTAATACCATCCCTGCACACATTTTTCCATCAAGACTACCAACTGAGTTATTCATCTTCATAATCTCAGCCCCATTCAAGATGCCATCAATCGTGTGTGTCATACTCATCTTTGAAGGTCCAATGCTCACTCTTATAACCCCATAGCTATCACTATCCACAACAAAATCTGCATAAAATGGAGACGCCAGCATATATGTAATAGAGGAAAGATCTAAATTTTCGTATGCCATATGTCCGTTAATATATACATTAAAATATAGCAATCCAAGTGACATGCTAGCAATATCACAGAAATGCAATCTAACGAGGTACTGATAACCCTTCATCACTGGAAACTCCCATGTCATGTTTGCATCAGGGATCGAAGCATTTGCACTTGCAATTACTCTAGCAGTACTGTATACAAAATCAGGACCAACTTCCCGACTAGCACCTCCACTTTGATACTTGATTCGACCACTAGAATAGATCCTCCTCGAAACTTTGCTTGATTCGAAGAACCCATCATCCGGAACCCATGTTCTCCACACTGTATCGTTAAATGGCGTCACTTTTGGACCCCCAACATTCACCCTATACAATGTTTCAAGAGCATGCTTAGTTAATCCATCAAATTTCTCAGTTTTAGTGCCACTCACAAAAATTGCCATATCAGCAATCAAATCTTTAGGTGCAGAAATAACTTCAATTGCATTAACAAACCCAAATTCATCCCTTCTTGTAGGCATAAACGTAATGACAAGCTTATTTGACTCAACCCAGATGAAATACTCCTTAACCAGGGGGGTCACCACATTGGCCACAGTAAAATTGCTCAAAACGACATACCCATTAACCAGAACGTGAAATTGAGCGTAGTTTAAGTCCCAATTCGAGGACGAGAAAGGGTGAAAATGAAGGCGTACCATGTGGGTTCCTGGATCCTTGACCTCGAACTCATACTTGGAAGGTTTCCAGAAAATCCTAGCCGTGTTGTAGATTTGGGGTGAATTGTGGGCAGGATTCTGGTT